>WTXF01000379.1:0-21629 GCA_022496215.1 Russula brevipes | reverse complement strand
CGTCGAAAGACTCGCCGGACAGAACAAGAATCTAGGAAGCCATTCTACAGTAATTTCCCCCTTGGCACTCGAGACAATTGGGGCGGGGGTGATGGAAAACTGGAGGTATGGCGCGTCATGATGGCAGGCGGATTCCCCGGACTTTCCTCTGCCTGGGACCGAAGCAAGGTGGCTAAATCTTTCCCGAGCATAGTATGCCAAGATTAGAAAAAAAAAGGAATTGAACGGTTACAAGAGGCCAGATGGGCTGTGGTGAACGGGAGGAGAGCAGCAAGGAGGCAGGAGGCAGGAGGCAGGGACTCGGAATTCCCCACGGAAGAATCACATCCGAGCACTGACAATGGGTTTGGTTTTCGTGGATGGACACCCCCAAAGCCTCAACGTTCGAGAACGTGGAGACGCTACGATGAACTGGAGTCAGAATCTAGCCTTACTTCTCAGTTGGAGCGTCCTGAGCCTCGACTCTTGGGATTGGACCGAGTGGGGGTCCGTCCGAATGGGGGGCAAGGGATAGTGTGCTCACGGACGCAGCTATGCTTGCACACACGATCCCCACATGCCTCACATGCTGCATCCGCATCCGCCGCTGCCGCCACCCAAGCCGGCAGAGTTGGCTGCTGCCCCGGCGTCCGTGACGCGGCGGGGCCCGCCGCTTCCGAGCCCGCCGCGCATATGGGAACTCGGGCCTCGCGCTGCCCACGTCGATGCGAGACGCAGTGGCGTGCGCTCGCCGCGTCCACCGCCCGGGGCGCTCACCCGTGCCTCCGAGACAGTCGACCTGGGTGCTGCGGCGCCGGAGTCTGCCTCAAGATCGGCGTCCTCCTCCTCATCTGCCAGGCCGCTGCCTCGCTAGCGAATACACATGCGGCGTCCAGCAAGGAAGGACTGTTCGGCACGTTCGTGGGTCGCCGCGACTTGTGCGCGCATCGTTTCCTCTCCCCCGCTGCGCCCATGAGCTGACTGTCTTCTTTCTCTCCCTTTTTCTGTGTGGCCGTCCTACTGCGCGTACATGTGAATCTCTCCGGATGGGCGAAATAGAGTACTGTAAAGTACACGGATTACCCGTTCCCTCGATTCTTTGATGCGCTGGGCGATTCAGAGAACGCCGATGACCTGGGAGGCGCTGCAGCGCGGTATAAAGTGTGGGCCGTGCTAGGGAGGAGCGCCTCGAGTTGTCGACGGCGTATTCTGTGATCGAGGAGGGCAAGGAAAGGATGGCACGAGAGGTTCTGCGCCACTTGCGCTCGCGCGAAATGGGAGCGGCGGGGAAGACGGAGGTGTAGTGGCGTGGGTCGGTTTGACGTTTCTCCCTTGGTTTCTCCCTCTCTTCTTGCTTCATTTCCTTCCCTTTTACTTGCTTCCTGGTTTATCAGGTCACCTTGTTTACTTGGGTTCTAAACGTGGTCAGTTTCCCTGCGCGTCCGTCGCTTGCCCCCTTGGATGTCTGCTATTTACAGAGTCGACACGTGATGCATGATGGCCGAGCAGAACCGACTAGTTGCAGAAAACAGCTTTCCAAGCTACACTAGTATTGTCACGAGCAACAAACAGCAGCCCTCGTCGAACATCTGCTTATAGCCGCACGTTGGTCTCATCAGACATGGATGTAAAGGGTGTGCAGATCGCAACCGTCGCCGCCTCTGGCCACGCGCTCACAAACTGAACGATCGAGATTGGCTGATTGATACATCAACCATGGTGGTACAGTCAAATCTCTCTTAGGTCCATGAACTTCATGAGAAATATTATCTGACCTATAAACACTGGGTGATCTGTGTATATACTTTCTGTTTTCAGACATCACGTATCATAATAACTGTGTTATTACCGCCCAAAAGGGTTAAACTTCAGACTGAGAATTTGGAGTGATGGAAACAGCGGCCACCCACTTCATCATGCACCCATTGAGAAGGGTGACAGAACCATGTGATGCACGTGATGGTCCATGATAAATTTGGTTGCTAGTCCAACAGTAGTGTGGCTAGCGAGAGTGGACCAAGAAATAGGGCGATAATGCACTATTTTGCCAGTGGCTCCTGATCGACATCTCAGAATAGGACGAGAATGCTGGTAGTATTCGCATTATTACCTGCTACATCACAACGCAGATATGACTTACGGTGTACAATTGAAATTTAACTTCTACCTTCGTATTATGACAATGACTGAACAGTATGGCGATTTCCTGTTGCTGATACCTTCTAGGATAGTGTCTGGCGGTCGTTGTCCGGTCTGTTGGACCTGCACCGTGCTCGAGAAGTATCTGAATGACTTCCACACGTCCGTTCTTTGACGCAAAGTGGAATGGTGTCCGGCCATCGTTGGTCTGTGCTGTCGGATCTGCGCCCTGCTCGAGAAGTATCCGAATGACTTCCACATGTCCGCCGGACGACGCAAAGTGGAATGGTGTCCAGCCGTCGTTGGTCTGTGCTGTCGGATCTGCGCCCTGCTCGAGAAGTATCCGAATGACTGTCCACATGTCCGTTCAACGACGCAAAGTGGAATGGTGTCAGGCCGTCGTTGGTCTGTGCTGTCGGATCTGCGCCCTTTCGAGAAGTATCCGAATGACTTCCACATGTCCGGCTCCGACGCAAAGTGGAATGGTGTCCGGCCGCTTGGTCTGTGCTGTCGGATCTGCGCCCTGCTCGAGAAGTATCCGAATGACTTCCACATGTCCCTTTCCGACGCAAAGTGGAGTGGGTCCGGCCGTCGTTGTCTGTGCTGTCGGATCTGCGCCCTGCTCGAGAAGTATCCGAACGACTTCTGCATGTCCCCTGTCCGACGCCACATGCAATGCAGTCGCCCATTGAAGGCCCGAGAGTGAACGTCCTGTGAATGCGTCATTACCAGGAACTCCACAGTTCTCTCAAAGCCGCAAAGAGCTGCGTAATGCAAGGCCGTTCCTCGGGTGTCAATGACCTTCCGTCCCGTGGTTTTCGCCACCACCGATCCAATTCTGGGTCGTATATCCATAACCAGATCCCAAGATGTGGCTTGTTCGGGTGAACAGCTGTTTCATTCCTACTTCCGCGTTTGCAGAAATATTCTCGAATCGGGCATGGCCAACCCAGTGCTCGGCAGCATATTCGGCCAGGGGAAGTTTCTGCAGGCTGTCTTCAGTTATGCTTGCATCCAGGTGCAGCAGCATGCCCAGACAGCTCGCGTGACAACAGTATGAGCGGATGTCAAGGAAATGTGGTAACGACGGGATAATTGTCACTTGTTTCGGCAAGGCGGGTAGACACGAGGAACTCCTTCACCGAAAAGTGACAGAATTGAATCGCTGGTGAACTTTCTACATGGACAACGGAAAGCAAGCTGGAACATGTAGAAAGCACCGCATCCAATGGATCTTCCGAGCGCCAGCCTCCTGGAATATCGGAATCTGTCCTGCCTTGAAATCGAATGCGAGAAACTCGGCGAGTTCCTTCACGCTGAGCGGGCGGGAAGCCACCGCCACGCATTGGAACAAACGGTGGGCAAATTCCCAGTTTGCGTTGTTGATCTCCCGCAACGTTCGCTGATATGTCTCGTCGAGGGTCTCTGGTAATTCGGCTAGCGCTTGTGGATACACCCTGGGTGGCAACCACGGAGGTAGACCTCCTGACAATACACCCATCGGAACCTACAGTGCGAGCATCAGCGACTACTCAACCTTTTGGTGTTGATTCCTTACATCCCGTTAGCCTTTCTTGTCAGGACTTCAATCACCATTTGCTTGTCCTCAGCTTTCCACCGTCGGTTTTTTGGATCCCCGCTAATGGCAGACTTGATATAGTCCTCATATCATTTATTTGTCCGCCTCATCATGTAGGGAAACGGAGTGGCAAGTCAAGGGGTCGAGAGCCATCTTGATGTCCATCTCGGGCGACTAGTCACACAAATGCGGATATTAGGAAGTTTGTTGACAAGCTCCTCCACAAGCACTAGGACTTTCTCGCGGGGGGACGGCCTAGCAGCCGTATCTGGACATTCATCCAGAGCATCCAGGACCAGGTAGATGGTGCTTGCCCGGTAATTTCAGTAGTTCCTTCAAGCACTGAATAAGCGCGTCGTCTCTGGGTGGTTGCGAGCCATTTTGGTGCTCTGAATGGAATTTAGAAAGAATCGCGCAATAGGAGTCGGACTGGTGACAGAGTTGAACAAGTAGAGATGAGAGAAGCCCACGAAGGTGCTTCTTGTCTTCGTCCCTAAAGTCGCAATAAAAGAACGCGAGCGAGGCGAGCCCAGACTTCCGCATCGTGTTAATATCCTCGATAATTGTCGAGCTAGCCAACAGAATAAGTTCCTGAGACAAAATATCGAAAGAAATAACGTACCAGATAATGCTCTTTCCTGCCCCCGCTACGAAAGGTGAAGGCCATCAGTATTGGCGAGATCATAACGGGCGAGCGACAACTGACGTTTCCCATGGATCCATAAAAGGGACTTGGTGCAGAAGCTTTCCATTGCGAGAACGTGTCGCCCTGAAGGAACCATGTCGCGGTCCCTTCGCGGTGCAAGTCGCAGGCGACGTAATGGTTTTTCCACGGATCAGGAGGAGAGAGCCAATTCCGGACATCATGCTGTAACTTGTCACCTGCCAAACAATCTCAGACTTTCTAGTTGGAAAAGGCAACAGTTCGATATAACCGACGTTTCGATTTGTTGATGTCGCTTGAGACTTGCTGCATCGTTTCTATCCCTCAATCAGACACGAGACCAGCTTATCGGAACCAATAAACCATACCGAGGGCAGTCCTGACGGTGTCAATCGATAGCTTCCCGTCTAGCGGGAGTGGGGCTCAGCAGCCGGCGGCGACTAGTTATGTGCGTTTGCTCACCGTCCATAAACTCCTTCATGTTTTGCATGAGACCATAGACCACCTCCAGAGTCTGCGCTGCTGTCGTACGGGCCTCTTCCTGAGTGAGTCGATCCATCTTTGCAGCACCGCCTCGACTTCATTATCTCCCAAAAGCTTCTTTACGAATTTCACTGCGCTGCTTCAGGTCAACCGGGTCATCAACGAAGTTGGACTTACTCGGTCGCTTTTGTTTAATCTGCTTGGTCGCCAGGGCAAGAGTCGAAAGCAGCTCCACCAATATTCTTACGATGATTTCCGCCATCGCCACCGTTGGAGAGATTTTGGTGTATATACCGAGTCGACAGAGGAAGCGTTCGATGGAATCGAGCAAGTCGACCAGAAAATCGTAGCTCGCACCAACATCCTTGACCGCCTGATACATCTGGATGTCACAAAATACACACGTCGGGACTGAAGAAGGGCACGTACAGCGAACAGGACAGCAATTCCCGAAAATATGGCCTGCGCAGGTGGGAACGACTGTAGAATGACAGTCAGAGAGGTAGAACACCGGTCAGCACCCTGCAACGTACCAAACTCATGACATCGCCGAGGATGGTGCTGCTTGAGAGCACATGGATGGCTGACACGGCACTCTTCAGCGACTTGGTGATTCTGCCGTCGCTCCCCCGAAATTCAGTAAAGGCCTGCGCTTGCTGTTGAAGAGTAGTGAGAACGGAGTCGACTGAATTACAACACTGGAGTTGCTCGGCGAGTGGATGTCTGGCCAATGTTGTGCCTGTCTGATTCTCGTAGTCTTGCAAGGCGCGCTCGAACAGCTCTCGGAAATAAGACGATTGTGAGTGATCTGTCATATTGGAAACGGCGGAGAAATATAGACTTGGGGAAGAGAGATGAACCTCTGTGAGGAAAAACGGCGGGGCGGAAGGATGAGGTGGTGGTGGGTTGGGAGGTGGGACGAGGACACTGCCTCCCATTGATTGTTTATGGCAGGTAGGCGCAAGCCAATTGCCCGAAACAGGTGGGCGTAAGTTGTGGTTGAGCGCGTTGAGCGCCACTGTGTTTCTCGAAACGGAATGGGTACGACTGGCACAAGTACTAGTACTGTATTGCGCAGCAGAAATGGATAGACGGTTTTGTTGATGCAATCGATGATGGGCAGACAGACTGTTAGCGTAATGTTACGGATGTGCTCGTATTCGTATTCATAATTCATACACAAAGTGGTCACGGCTTCAGTTGCGTCCACCCGTCTACCTGCGGGTCGGAACGCGCTGTTGATACATGGTGGTAGGGAGTACAAAGTATAAAGTGACTGGCGGGTTGGTAGCAGTAGTACTAGTGTGAACCTGTAGTCAAATGAGGACTCGGAAATTGAGGAATGCCAAAACAAAAAATAGTTGAAGGATGGCCCGTTGGTGGTCGGTGATTGAATTGCCTATGCAAGAAACGAATCTAGTTCATGCTGCAGGACAAGACAAGCACGTCAGTATGAGGTGTACGTCTGCTCGTGCAAGCTAGGACTAATGAGGACTTACATCCTATTGCACAAAATCCGCGGAATGATCAACGATTAACATTCATCGCTGAAGCACAGTACGTAACTCACTCGAGAAGAACCATTCCAGTCGCGCCCATCGCGACACTTGCCAACGCCACTATCTGTCTCGCCTTGCTCGCGCGCCACAATGTCGGGTCCAACACGATGTCGGCGGCCAGCATCTCCACACACGCGGCGTAGATCAGCATGCCCGCGCTAACCGCACATAGCACGCCCTCCGCGACTTTCGCACCCACTGCGCTGGCGTCCGTGTGTCCGTTGCCGAACACGACAAGGCCAGAGAAAATGCCCGCGGGCGTCGTGAGCGCAAATAGAAGCGCGAGAACAGGACGGAGCCAGGCGAGACTGGATTGTTTAGGATCCGTGGGTGGTGGGAGGGCGGCGATGCGAATACCGAGCGAGAGGCCCTCAAAGAGTTGGTGGAATGAAATCGCGGTTGCGAGAGATTCAAAGTCAGCGCCCGAGGCGAGCGCGAGAGTAAACCCGATGACGAGCGAGTGAAGCATGATACCTAGTTGTAGAACCTATGGTCGCAAGGATTCAGTATCAATTATGGTAGGAGAGAATGGATCGTGAAACGCACTAGAATGCTGATTATCTGTCGCTTCCTCCCTATCGTTGGCTCAGCATCATCGGCCGTCGAGTTTGTGTCTGCGTCAGAATCCTGCCCGCCAGGTAGGCCTTCTACATCACCGTGGCCATGGTGAGCATGCCCGTGAGAGTGCGAGCAATAGTGCCGAGACTGCGGATGCTCAGCCACGTGGTGGTCGCTTGCAGGCGCCACCTTGGCTGTGGGAGGGTCCTCTTCATTCTCGGGGCCAAGAAATTGTATGAGTCCAGAGCGCGGATGGCCACTGTGGTGTTGCTCGTGCTGTCGCGACGGTTCATGTCTGTGGTGACCTAACATGATACCATGGTTATGGATCCCGGTGACCGTATGGCGACGCAGTTGGGCTGCAGGCCCTGAGGGATGAGAATCAAGAAGGGGGGTGACTTCGTCAACAACTTGACGAGTCGGGGAAAGAGAAGGGGATGATGTGGGGGAAAGTGGTACAGCTGTAGATGGAGATGATCAAGTCATGGTCTCAAAAGAACGGCCCACAAGACTTACGTTTGACCTTTGGGGTAGAAGGCACGGAGGCGTACGACTGGAGGTTGTCTACATAAGCGGTCGAAATGTCTGTACAGTATACACCACATTGTTACGGGATGTATGTGATGAATGGCAGCGTAGCGAGACATACATTCGACAAGGAATATTACAAGCAGGGAGCAGAGGCTGCGCAAACGATGAAGATACCTTTCTAACCACTGATTAGGTCGTACTTACACAATGAGTCCTGTCCAGTGGCCTATATTCGTGTACCGCTTGACTTGAGGATCCTGGAGGCGGTCAAAGGCATCTTGTAAGAGGTGGACAAACGCAGTCGAAAGAATGACGCCTTTTGACAGAATGAATGCGAGAATATCAGGAGAAGACATGAGCTGACCTGTGCCAAAGTGTTTCCCGACAAAGAAGACGATGGGTGGGATGCGGAGAAAGCGAAGTCTTTTCGAAATGGCAGGGAATGAGACAGCTGTGGGACGGGTTAAAGTTGAATCCAAGGGGTAAACACAACATCTGATAAAATCGTACCGAAGAGGGAGACGCAAAAAATCAAGACCATCACGGCGAGTCTGGCTGATGGCGCTGTGCCCCTGCTGAGGGTTGAATCCAGGAGGAGGAATACATCAAAGAAAGCCGCATGTTGAGTGGGGGGTAGTGGCGGGGGTGATGTGTCGGGATACGAGGACTCGATAGGAGACATTTCGGGAAGAAGAGAGGGTGAAAGGGATGGGTACCTTCCGAGTAACCCAGTAGGGCATGAGTCCGACACGCCCTAATGTATGCGCCTCCCACGGAAGTACCGCACCAGTCCCGGTCACAGCCGGCCCTGTGGCCATCGTCCGCGTCAACGTTACTGTAACTGAATGGCAATTCAGTCGCCCAAACGCCCATGGCTGTCCCTCCCTCCAACCAGCAATACAATCCTCGTCTTAACCGCTCGCGATGTTGCGACCGTCTCGGCCTCGTTTTCCCCGCAAGACCTGCAGGCCGCCATGGCCCACGTGTTCTTTGCCCTCTCACGCGCCGCTGATCCCCAGACGGCCACGGGCGCCGCCGTTGCTATGCCCCATCGAACGGGGGTCGATATGCGGTCCCATCGCGCGCTATTCATGCCTGCCCGCATCGCCGATGTCGGCACCGCGATCAAAGTCGTCTCTGTTCCTTCAGTGCCGGGCGATACACCACGCGGTCTTCCCGCGTCGACGCTCGTCCTGGACGAGGATACCGGTGCCGTCAAGGCACTCGTCAATGCACGTGCTTTGACTGCCCTTCGCACGGCAGCTGGTATGTCGTAAACTTTTTCCTTATTTTTTTTCGCAGATCCTCGAGGTAGCCCACGCGGTGGACTACCTGGGGGTACGAATTGATGGCGACGGCATCCATGTTGATCTCAGAAAAGCCCCGGGACTCAGATCGCTTAAATTTAAGTTTTTTCCCGCAGGATCGGTTCTCGCGACCGTGCTTTTGCACCCACCAGCGACAGCCCGCATCACATCTCTCGTCGCCTTTGGCGCGGGCTCGCAAATCAAGTCCCACGTCTCGCAACTCTTAGTGACATACCCCTCCATCACCCGCGTCACCATTATCAATCGCACCCTCAACGACCGCGTCGCCGCCCTCCTCGGTGCGCTGCGCGCAGCTCACCCCGCAGCGCGCTTCGCGGCCATATCCAGCGCTGACGACGACAACGATCCTGCGGGGGGAGGGGGAGGAGGGCGGGCAGTCGAGGCCGCAGTCCGCCAGGCGGACTGCGTGTGCTGCGCGACCCCGTCCACCGCGCCGCTCTTCCGCTCCGAGTGGGTGCGCCCCGGCGCGCACGTCATCTTGGCGGGAAGCTACACGCCAGAGATGGCCGAGGCCGACGCGGCACTCGTCCGCCGTGCGCGGCGCGTCCTCGTTGACTCGCGCAGCGCGTGCACGCTCGAGGCGGGCGAGCTCATCGCCGCCGGCCTCGCGCCGGGGGACATGGTGGAGGTGGGCGAGCTCTTCTTGCGCGGGCGTGCGCCCGGGCACGATGGGAAGAAGAAGTGGGAGTGGGCCGCGGAGGTCGACGCGGCGAGAGTCGCCGAAGTGTTGGGTGCGGGGGACGTGACAATCTTCAAGTCGGTGGGCGTCGGTGCGCAGGACGTCGCGATTTCGGCAGCGGTCGTAGATCGCGCGATGGAAATGGGAATTGGCACTAGAATACCCCAATTTGATGATGCGGTGTGACGGCTCGCACGGTCGTGGACCTGCACGGTGAGATTCGATTATCGTTCAGCACCGGTACTGCACTGCCTTTTTGCCTTGGGATCAATCTCGGTGAGCACGTGGTATTAGGGTTTTGCGCGTGCGAGGGACGATGACGTTAATGACAGTGTCTGGGTGGCGTAAAGAGCCAGGCGGTGGCGCGCCTAACGCCTAACGCCGACGACCTGCCAAAAAGGCAGAAAAGTATGGTTAGTTGGCGAACAACATGAGTGAGCAGATGTGTTCGCGATGCTAATCCATCTGGTACTTTCGTTCCTGTTTCAGTTCTATAGAGGTTGACTGATGACATTCTAGCAGTGATACCCGATTGTTTATACACAAGGGAGAGGGCTTGTAGCTTAGACTGTCGATGTAAGGCACTGCTCTCGCGTTCACCACCGGCGAAGTGTTTTGTTTGTGCTACCACCAATACACATCCGAGCCCGAGGTATAATACGAACAATGCAGCATCTCGAAAGCAAATCAAGGACAAAAGATGGAAGTCAAATGCTTTTTTCGAAAACAAACCACTAGCGGATCCTGATAACATTTCAACAGAACAAAATACGGTATCAATGATGCAATGATGGAGTCTGATGCTGGGAAGGTAATGTCAATGGACAGAAATATCGGGCGGTGTATAATTAAATCGTTTGAAAGCATTTACTCCTTCATCCTGGGACAATGAGAATATGACAAGTCCGATCAACGGGGCAAGGGAATGGATCATCATCGATGGCACTCACATCATGCGTCTGACTCTTCTGCAATATCATGGCGTCATCCTCAACAAACGTCTGTCCAGCAACACTGGACACCCAATCCAGAACAAACCCTCGCTTGCGCTTGTATGTATGCGGATGAGAAAGATCGGCCTTGAGAGCTCGTAAACCGTGATCTTGGTATCCGATATCATCGTGACAGTCACGCTGATTATCGGCGCGTTGGCGCTTCTTGCCCCCACGCCCCTCTGAAGGCGAGACCTGTCCGTCGTTCTTGTCCTGGAGTCGGAGACTTCGTCGGGGTGGAGGTTCGTCCACGCGACCCGTCCTTGTCCAACCACTTTCACTGGGATGGTCCTCATCACGGGGTACCCTCGGTTGTTTATAAAATGCCGTATCAGGCTTGGTAGCCGTCCAAGCGGCATATGTAATTACCATTGACGAGATGCGGGAATAAAGATCAGGGTCGATGTGGTCGCGGAGTTCAAGTACGTGTTCTGCAGATAGGCCAGCGTGACAGATAGCAAAGCAAGGATGGATATGTGATTGCAAGATCGGAAAGCCGGAAAAGGGGAAAGAAAAGTTCATAGTTTCTTGGCGCTCGCCAGGCTGTGCAGGGAGTCGCACGCGGTGAAGTGGGTACTCATCCATTACTGGTGACGCGACCAGCGTATAATTGTACCGAACGTTGTTCGTGCGCTGAAAACCGTCTATCAATACATGCATTTTGAACAAAAAGTATTGAATCACGCACATCTTCATTAAAATCGGGCCTTCCACGTTTCGCGTATTTCTCTACGATACCGTGCTCTGGTACTAGTATGATCCACCTCTTGTCAAAGAGGGCATGCACGTCCGACCTGACTGGAGGAGACGAATAGATTGTCGGACAGGTAGGTCACAATATCATGATATGGTACTCACGGCGAAAAACATTGAAGCGAGTATCGACATTGAGACTAGCCAAAGGCAGGCCCCATGCAAATTCTAGTCGGGTGAGCTGCATTTGCGCCGTGAGTAGATGGTGAGTTCCGAACGACGACCACTTACTATAGTGTCCCCCGTCGCCCGGGGTAGCACATGCGCATAATCAACAGCGTAATGTGGGAGACAGTTGGTAATGAGGCAACGACTGTCGTTGTAGGCGGTGGCCCCATCAACGCGTCTTCTGGCCGCTGCAGAGAAAGCCCTTTGTCCTTCGTGTCGTTTGGAGGGTGTGGTGTCAGGGACTGAGGGCTCTGGCCCGGAGTCGGCATATGTGTGATCGGCTTCATCGCGATTACGTCTCCGGCTTGACACCGATGGATGCGAAGGCATAGTGGAGAAGAGGTTGGAGAGCGGGTGAGAGTTGGTTGGTCTGTGGCGTTGGGCCGCGATGGTTTATCAATGACCAACACGGACATACGGCGAGTCGGACCGCCAGTTCCGGTTCCCATTTACGGCTGCAGACCTCCGATCCACACCGTGACTCACAAGTCACAACTTACTCGTGGCCGTGTCCCCTTTATGTATATGCCATGGAAAATTGTGGGAGAAGTACAATAAATCCGTCAAGCAGGACAATAGATAGCATCTTCCAGTCCATAATAGGTATTTAATTTCTTTCTTAGGATCCAGAGTGGCACCTAGGACACCCCGTTGCCGTATCCCGTTCATTATAACTGTGCACCACCAGCCTCGAACTCCTGTTACAGCAAGATCCAAAACTATAGGCTACTTTTTCAAATATTATACACTTAGGGCTTAGATTAAATGTCAATCGGCAGCTCATGCCGCCCTTTTTTCTCACACAAAAATTATTCGCAGTGATAAAAAAAAACAAATTATGTAATCTTTTTGAGAAATTTGACTGCTAAGTCGAGAAAAGAGTGGAGGCTAGCGCGACTGCCGGGGGAAGCCACCGACCCGCATAAAGACAAAGCCGCTCCCGTGCATCTTGAGGGTGCGGAGCCGACGGATTTGCTGGACGACGAGCTTGGGCCCCAGCGGTTCGGGGCACGATACCGAGAACGAGAACGAGGTGACTGAGGCGCCGCAACTGTGCACGGTCGAGGCCGTGTGCAACGCCAACTGGCCCACACAACGACGGTCGACCGAGGCAGAGCGGATATGAGAGGGCTGACCTGGGCAAAGGGTTGGCCACCTTTTTGTCACTTTTGTCACTGGGAATTGAAATAGGATGTTTGGAGCGCAAAGTGTGGGCAGGTGGAAAAAGAAAAGGTAAAGGGAGAGGAAAAGAAAGTGTGAAAGCGAGGCGGCGAGCGAGGTGAGCAAGGCCCGGGTGCCTAAACCTGAGGTCTTGAGGGGAGGCGTCCTTGGGAAGAGGCCGTCACGTCGCGTCGCGTCGCCAAGGGGGTCCAGGGTTATAATCGAAGGCGCGGGCGATGTCGCCACGCACGGCGAAGACGGCCTGCTCACACACATAGTCAGTTCTAGGATATGAGTGCCCACTCACCTTCCCATCCTAGGCCACTAGCTCAGTGGCTAATCTTCAGGATTTCGGGCCCAACGGAGTCGAGAACGAGGGGGAGCGTCCGGGCGTCGTCGTGGCAGAGAGCAGGTCGACCCGAACGTGTCCGACGCGAAAAGACGTGAGAATTTCGGCCACGGAGTTGCCCCAAGGGGAATGAAGTCACGAGGAAACAAAGCCGGGAAAGCCCGGGGTGGACGGAGTTCACACGCAGGAAACAGGATAACTTGGCAATAACTCAAAACTTGCAGGGGAACAGTGATAACTATTGGATAACCTCTAATTTTGTATGACAACCTAGGCGCTAATAATTTCGCTACCACTTAACTATGAACTCAGCTGTCAAATCTTGGATTCCCGCAAAGATAAATATAGGTAAACACACGCCTATAGTTTTGGATCTTGCTGTAAATTATGAATATATGAATGCCTATCAAATGCCTATGCTACTTCTGCTCGCACTGCATCGGCAAAAAAGACACGGAATGACCAGCCCCTGAGCAGGGCCTGGTCACCATTATTAGGTAACATCAGGATTCTCACCCTGATGGTACCTTACCAGATCTGACCTGGGACTTTTGATTTCATCAGCGCTGGTCAAACTGGTCAGTCTGATGGATATGGACAGCCTGGGGACCCTGGCCATACAGTACTGGTTTCATGAAAAACAAAGAATAGACCATGCTTAAGTCATCTTGTTTAATCAGCTTGCCAATCAGTATAATTCAAGAGATACAAATGTAGACTGACTGAGATTTGAACCTATGACCTAAATGTACTGTACACTACTGTGGCAGTGCTCTACCATTGAGCCACTTTGCCATACATTTATTGAACTAGGATTGTATATATATATCAATTGCCTCTGTCTAACTAACTAAACCAGTCATCAGCCTGGTGAGAAATGGCCATGTTAGCCAGACAAATGATGTAGTGACAAGTGCATGGCCAGGATCCATCAGCCTGGCAAGAGATGCTCATAGGTTGGTCAGATAGACAACAGACTGATGAGAAATTGGCCAGCACTCATCAGACTGACATCAGGGTGATCAGTGTAATCAGAGTGAGGATATCTTATCACTCTGTCACCAGCCTGAGAAGATCTCATCAGACTCTGGTAATGTGTCACCACCCTTGTGACCGTGACCATTTTGTGTCTTTTTTGCCGATGTGACACGGGTCTTCGGGCACATAAGCTATGACCACTTCACAGCCATCTGGAATCGTCTTCATGCTACATTAAGATACGGGCCGTGCGAACAGCAATGGCAGCGAGAAGGGCCCTTTAGATGCCCAAACCGATGGATGATAGGCATAAATGACTGTCTGATAGCATAGCGAGAGTGTCTGAATACGAAGCAAGGTCAGAGAGGGTACAGAGAGCATGGTGACATTTGCCGAGAAGTAATCGCCCATTTACGCAAGCTAGTCCAGAGAACGATACACGCGTGTCGTAGCGATTGGTATTGCGATCAGTGAGGGCAGTTGAAACATCCGTGCTGGGAAGGGCATCGGGGCCTCCTTGTTGTGACAAATAAGCACGTACAAGGTTGAACGGTTCTGAGATCGCAAGTTCCATTCAGCATCCTTCACTGGTATTATCACGACTGGCCACTGGCGGGATTTCTGCGGCGGTGGAAATTGGGAGCCAGAGACAGTTTCCAAAGGAGAATTCCTAGACGAGATCTGCCACCACCGTGACGGCGCAGGCGGACCAATATCAATCCAGCTAGCATGGTTAGATGCAGATGCAAGACGACGGTCATTGGCGAGAGTGGTGATCATGGTAAGTTTGCTGCTCTCAGCCTTAACCACGAGGCAGTTTTGTTCAACAGGACTCCACGCAGCGCGAAATTTTACATGAAAATCAGATAACATTTCAACAGAACAAAACAAAACACGGTATCAATGATGGAGTCTGATGCTGAGAAGGTAATGTCAATGGACAGAAATATCGGGCGGTGTATAATTAAATCCTTTGAAATCATTTACTCCTTCATCCTGGGACAATGAGAATATGACAAGTCCGATCAACGGGGCAAGGGAATAGATCATCATCGATGGCACTCACATCATGCGTCTGACTCTTCTGCAATATCATGGAGTCATCCTCAACAAACGTCTGTCCAGCAACACTGGACACCCAATCCAGAACAAACCCTCGCTTGCGCTTGTATGTATGCGGATGAGAAAGATCGGCCTTGAGAGCTCGTAAACCGTGATCTTGGTATCCGATATCATCGTGACAGTCACGCTGATTATCGGCGCGTTGGCGCTTCTTGCCCCCACGCCCCTCTGAAGGCGAAACCTGTCCGTCGTTCTTGTCCTGGAGTCGGAGACTTCGTCGGGGTGGAGGTTCGTCCACGCGACCCGTCCTTGTCCAACCACTTTCACTGGGATGGTCCTCATCACGGGGTACCCTCGGTTGTTTATAAAATGCCGTATCAGGCTTAGCAGCCGTCCAAACGTAATATATACCTAACATTGATGTGATGCGGGAATAAAGATCAGGGTCGATGTGTGCGCCGAGTCCAAGCACGTGTTCTGCAGATCGGCCAGCGTGACAGATAGCAAAGCAAGGATGGATATGTGATTGCAAGATCGGAAAGCCGGAAAAGGGGAAAGAAAAGTTCATAGTTTCTTGGCGCTCGCCAGGCTGTGCGGGGAGTCGGACGCGGTGAAGTGGGTACTCATCCATTACTGGTGACGCGACCAGCGTATAATTGTACCGAACGTTGTTCGTGCGCTGAAAACCGTCTATCAATACATGCATTTTGAACAAAAAGTATTGAATCACGCACATCTTCATTAAAATCGGGCCTTCCACGGCCCGCGTATTTCTGTACGATACCGTGCTCTGGTACTAGTATGATCCACCCCTTGTCAAAGAGGGCATGCACGTCCGTCCTGACTGGAGGAGACGAGTAGATTATCGGACAGGTAGGTCACAATATCATGATATGGTACTCACGGCGAAAAACATTGAAGCGAGTATCGACATTGAGACTAGCCAAAGGCAGGCCCCATGCAAATTCTAGTTGGGTGAGCTGCATTTGCGCCGTGAGTAGATGGTGAGTTCCGAACGACGACTACTTACTATAGTGTCCCCCGTCGCCCGGGGTAGCACATGCGCATAATCAACAGCGTAATCTGAGCGACAGTTGGTAATGAGGCAACGACTGTCGTTGTAGGCGGTGGCCCCATCAACGCGTCTTCTGGCCGCTGCAGAGAAAGCCCTTTGTCCTTCGTGTCGTTTGGAGGGTGTGGTGTCAGGGACTGAGGGCTCTGGCCCGGAATCGGCATATGTGTGATCGGCTTCATCGCGATTACGTCTCCGGCTTGACGCCGATGGATGCGAAGGCATAGTGGGGAAGAGGTCGGAGAGCGGGTGAGAGTTGGTTGGTCTGTGGCGTTGGGCCGCGATGGTTTATATCAATGACCAACACTGACAGACGGCAGAGTCGGACCGCCAGTTCCGGTGCCCATTTACGGCCCGTTGGCCTCCGATGGTCCACACCGCGACTCACAGTCACAACTTACTCGTGGCCGTGTCCTCTTTATGTATAGGCCATGGAAAATTGTGGGAGAAGTACAAGAAATCCATCAAGCAGGACAATAGATAGCAGTCCATAATAGGTATTCAATATCTTTCTTAGGATCCAGGTTGCACTGCACCTAGGACGCCCCGTTTCCGTCAAGGTTTCCGTATCCCGTTCGCTATAACTGTGTACCAGCCTCGAACTCCTGTTAAATCATGCATGCCTATGCTACTTCTGCTCGCACTGACACGAGTCTTCTGGGGCACATAAGCTATGACCACTGGCACTTCACAGCCATCTGGAATCGTCTTCATGCTACATTAAGATACGGGCCATGCGAACGGCAATGGCAGCGAGAAGGGCCCTTTAGATGCCCAAACCGATGGATGATAGGCATAAATGACTGTCTGATAGCATAGCGAGAGTGTCTGAATACGAAGCAAGGTCAGAGAGGGTACAGAGGGCATGGAGACATTTGCCAAGAAGCAATCGCCCATTTACGCAAGCTAGTCCAGAGGACGATACACGCGTGTCGCAGCGATTGGTATTGCGCTCAGTGAGGGAAGTTGAAACATCTGTGCTGGGAAGGGCATCGGGGCCTCCTTGTCGTAACAAATAAGCACGTACGAGGTTGAACGGTTCTGAGATCGCAAGTTCGATTCGGCATCCTTCACTGGTATTATCACGACTGACCACTGGCGGGATTTCTGCGGCGGCGGAAATTGGGAGCCAGAGACAGTTTCCAAAGAAGAATTCCTAGACGAGATCTGCCACCACCGTGACGGCGCAGGCGGACCAATATCAATCCAACTAGCATGATTAAAAGCAAGACGACGTCATTAGCGAGAGTGGTGATCATGGTAAGTTTGCTGCTCTCAGCGTTAACCACGAGGCAGCTTTGTTCAACAGGACTCCACGCAGCGCGAAATTTCAGATGAAAATAAGCCCCATACACCAACGGCGATAGTCAAGTGCTTTTTCAAAGAAAAGGAAAACAAACCACTAGCGGATCCTGATAACATTTCAATAGAATAAAACAAACACGGTATCAATGATGGAGTCTGATGCTGGGAAGGTAATATCAATTGACAGAAATATCGGGCGGTGTATAATGAAATCATTTGAAAGCATTAACTCCTTCATCCTGTAACTATGAGAATATGACGAGTCCGATCAACGGGGAGCAAGGGAATAGATCATCATCGATGGCACTCACATCATACGTCTGACTCTTCTGCAATATCATGGTGTCATCGATGTCATCCTCAACAAACGTCTGTCCAGCAACACTGGACACCCAATCCAGAACAAACCCTCGCTTGCGCTTGTATGTATGCGGATGAGAAAGATCGGCCTTGAGAGCTCGCAAACCGTGATCTTGGTATCCGATATCGTCGTGACAGTCACGCTGATTATCGGCGCGTTGGCGCTTCTTGCCCCCACGCCCCTCTGCTGAAGGCGAGACCTGTCTGCCGTCCTTGCTCTGGAGTCGGAGACTTCGTCGGGGTGGAGGTTCGTCCACGCGACCCGTCCTTGTCCAACCACTTTCACTGGGATGGTCCTCATCACGGGGTACCCTCGGTTGTTCATAAAATGCCATATCAGGCTCAGTAGTCGTCCAAGTGGAATATATCAGGCCCATTGACGTGATGCGGGAGTAAAGAACAGGGTCGATGTGTCCGAGGAGTCCAAGCACTCGTTTTACACAGAGACCAGCGTGACAGATAGCAAAGCAAGGATGGACATGTGATTGCAAGGTCGGAAAGCCGGAAAAGGGAAAAACAAATTCTTGGCGCTCGCCAGGCTGTCCAGGGAATCGCACGCGATGAAGCGGGTACTCATACATTTCCGGCAATGCGACCAGTGTATAATTGTAGCGAACGTTGTTCGTGCGCTAATTAGCGTCTATCAATACATGCATCTTGAACAAAAAGTATTGAATCACGCACATCTTCATTAAAATCGGGCCTTCCACCGTACGCGTATTTCTCTACGATACCGTGCTCTGGTACTAGCATGATCCACCCCTTGTCAAAGAGGGCATGCACGTCCCTCCTGACTAGAGGAGACAAATAGATTGTCGGACAGGTAGGTTACAATATCATGACATGATACTCACGGCGAAAAACATTGAAGCGAGTATCGACATTGAGGCTAGCCCAAGGCAGGCCCCATGCAAATTCTAGTCGGGTGAGCTGCATTTGCGCCGTGAGTAGATGGTGAGTTCCGAACGACGACCACTTACTATAGTGTCCCCCGTCGCCCGGGGAAGCACATGCGCAAAATCAACAGCGTAATGTGGGAGACAGTTGGTGATGAGGCAACGATTGTCCATGTCGGCGGTGGCCCCATCAACGCGTCTTTTGGCCGCTGCAGAGAAAGCCTTTTGTCCTTGGTGTCGGTGTGCTGTCAGGGGCTGAGGGCTCTGGGCAGGAATCGGCGTATGTGTGATCGCCTTCATTGCGATCACGTCTCCGGCTTGACGACGATGGATGCGAAGGCATAGTGGGGAAGAGGTCGGAGACCGGGTGAGAGTTGGTTGCGTTTGGCCGCGAACTGACACACGGCGAGTCGGACCGCCAGTTCCGGTTCCCATTTACGGTCCGTTGGCTTCCGATGGTCCACACCGTGACTCACAGTACTCACAATTGAAGTCACAACCTACTCGTAGCCGTGCCTGTCCCCTTTATGTAGTATAGGAGTTGTATAGGCATGGAAAATTGTGGCAAGTTCAAGAAATCCGTCAAGCAGGACAATAGATAGCATCTTTCAGTCCATATAGGTATTTAATGTCTTTCTTTAAGTTTCTTAGGATCCACTGGCAGGTGGCACCTAGGACACCCCGTTTCCGTGTCCTGTTCGCTATAACTGTGTACCACCTAGGCTATGACCACTTCACAGCCATCTGGAATCGTCTTCATGCTACATTAAGATACCGGCCGTGCGAACGGCAATGGCAGCGAAAAGGGCCCTTTAGATGCCCAAACCGATGGATGATAGGCATAAATGACTGTCTGATAGCATAGCGAGAGAGGGTACAGAGGGCTACCCAGACATTTGCTGAGAAGTAATCGCCTATTTACGCAAGCTAGTCCAGAGAATGATACACACGTGTCGCAGCGATTGGTATTGTGATCAGTGAGGGCAGTTGAAACATCTGTGTTGGGAAGGGCATCGGAGCCTCCTCCTTGTAGGTCGAACGATTCTGAGATCATGGTAAGTTCGCTGCTCTCACAGCCTCTCAGCGTTAACCACGACGCAGTGTTGTTCAACAGGACTCCACGCAGCGCGAAATTTCAGATAAAATTAAGCCCAGGATGTTCAAACCAACTGAGATGAGTTTACTGTATTCACCCGCACGACCGGTGGTACGAAACAATGGTCGCCCATACACCGAACGGCGATCGTCACCGCGGCGAACTTTCTGTTCCGAATGGCGACCCTGGAAGTATCATCAAGAGTGAAGCCGTGGCAAAGGCCACGTACGCAGAGACCTATGAAATCTGGATTTCAGTGAGGTGGATATGATAATAAATATAGTTTTCGAAAGGACGTAATACCCTACTCCATCGCGGGCGGGACTACCCTCAAAGCGAGATGACGCTAAAGCACGAGGCATCCGAGGAGGTCACACCAAAGTCGAGCTGCGCCCCGTCCAATAATTCTGCAAGCTTGGCGCCGCCTGGTTGGGGGCAAAACATACTGTTGCCGGAAAGGATTAACAAATACGAGACGCCAGCAGTTCTTTGGCAGGAGATCACCCGAAGACGCCAAAAAAATCAGGCCTATCTTGGTTGAATGCGTCGAGTCGATCAAGGATCAAAATGGATGAACAAATCGAACACCTGGTTCGTTGACTTTGGAACGTACCGGTCTCCCTCACGAATGTCTTGAGTGAGGGCCCTTCGCATCAGCCTGAAGTTGATGATGATCGACGGCTCGGGCTGTTGTTCGCCATGTATGGTTATCCAATAAGCCGCTTTTTCCCTGGATCCATGGACCGACGCTGCACGGGAACCAGCTTGAGCGTGACGCCTTGCTGATGTCTTGACCGGACTAAATGATTCGAATGTTAGGCCAACTATCCGCTTCGTCCCTTTCAGGCTCGCCAGGTGCTCATACAAATGTACGCTCTCGGTCTGCCGCAGCTTCTGGGCTTGTGTCTTGAGTCGTATCTCTACCGGAGACACTGGCAGGGCCATCTCCAGAAAGTTACCCAGGTTGCGCGTTCAATGAAAAAATGGGCATCAGAGGTGCCGTCCAAGTCGAGAAGCGTCCCGCTCGAGAGAAATCTGGGATGGGTCTCTACCCCAAGGGGGCAAAGAGAGCACTTCCACTATAGGGTCCGAATCGTCGACAAAGTCGCCGCAAGTACAAGGAGTGGGTTCCATAACCTTCGAACACTTTCTCTGCAAGTCTCCTGTTAGCCCATGAACTTTGGTGATACGCGCAGCTCAGCTGGATGTGAGTCCGGTCACTCCGGTGCGTAGCATGGACGCCGAGGCTCGGACACTCATGCTTGTGATATCGCCAGGACAACTGCGCAGTGCATGGTGCTCTCCAAAGGGCTGAAGCGCCGAAGGGTAGTAAACATAGTGAAGAGCGCGTTGCCCCGACGGCGGGGGTGGGAGGGACGCCACTTGAAAGACTGTCCGAGTCGACAACAGTCCACATCAATGGCATACAGCACGATGGATTGAAGTACTCGGTGGTGTAAGTGCCCGCTTTTAAGGGCCATCTACCCTGCAGCCAAATAGATGGACCCCTTTGCCCAGGCATGCGGCGCAGTAAATCCCGTAGGGTTCCCCTTTAAGTGTGGAGTTTGTTCGACAATGAACAAATTACAGAGCTGGGCACTAATGAATGATAGGTTGTCCTGTTATTACGACAGGTGGCTCCCTTTTCGAACATGCTCGAATTGGTTCGTTGCAGCGCCCGTCATGGGCACGTAGGGCCCGGGGTGACGAGGTCAAAGATTGGGGGCATGCAGTTGAAGCCATCCATAGGTTCGCCGCTCTCGATCGGTGCAGACCACGAGGCGCTCCTGTGTGCCTTGATTAGCGGTGACACCATGATTTGATGGAAATCCCTTTCAGGCGTCCATTTTCGGCTGCTTCCGAGATAATTTCCTTTGTCTCCCGAGGATCGCTCATGCTCTCTCACAACACTCTCACTCTGCTGGTCTCCTCTGTGAA
>WTXF01000378.1:0-21638 GCA_022496215.1 Russula brevipes | reverse complement strand
GTGCTCTACGGGCTCGCTCAAGCCTCTCACGCACCACCCTTGTTCGCGTGGACGACGCGCGGAGGCGTACCGCTTCCCGCGCTGCTTCTGACGAGCAGCATCAGCGTACTGTGCTTCGGCACCACATTCATCGGAAGCGGCCAGCTCTGGGCGTGGTTACAGGATCTTGTCGGAGTGTCTAACCAGGTACGGCGGCGTCCTACCCTCTCCGCAAGGCTGTGTTCTCGCCTGTTTCTCGCCTGTTTACTTTTTTTTTTTTTTTTTCATGTACTACTTCTCATTCGAAGTGGTCGTTCTATTCAATCGTACTGATGCGCGCGCGTTCCTTTGTCCCCGTGCACCACGCGTGGGCGTATGTAGATCGCGTGGTTGTCGATCGGGATGCGTCGTGGCGCTTTCGCGCCCGCGTGGAAAACGCAAGGCCGCCCGCTCCGGAGATGAAGTTCCGGCGCGGTGGACGTGGCCGTGGGCCTCCCCTTTGTGGCGCATAACCCTTTCCCTATTCCCTCTCGCCCCTTCTTGGCTCCTCCTCCCGGTTCTTCCTCACCACGCGGTCCGCTGACATGCCGTTGATGGCGGCGTACCTCGCCAATTGCGGCCGTTCGCCATCATCCTCAGTGCGTATCTCTTCGCAGTTTTGTTCCCCTGCTCCCCCTCCCTGTCTTTGCCCCCTTTTCTCTTTCAAACCTTTTCGTTTTATTGCACCGCATTTGTCTGGAAGCTGATCAAAGAAACGATCGAATGAAACAAAAAAAACATCACCCATCCTTTGGGGTTTTTTGTCGTTTCCGATCCCGTTCCGTTCTGCCTCGTTTCTTCCCTTTGTTGCAGTCCAGGGCTGGTCCTCCGTCATCCCCCGCTTCTCCGCAGTCGACTTTCTGTCGTTCTATATCGAGGTGCTCGTGACGGCGCTCATGTACCTCCTCTGGCTCGTCGGATGCCGTGCGCTCGGGGCTCCCCTTACCCCGCCACCGACGTCATCATCTACAACAGCATCAACAGCAGCTGCAGTAGCGACGGCGACAATAACGCGCCCGGCCTCCACGCGGCCGTTCTTCGACTTTGTGGACGTATCGCGTGTTGACCTATACCGTGATGAGCACGAGGATGCGCCGGTCGACAAGCACGAGGACGAGGACGAGGTGCACGCGCGACGACTGCGTGGGCGCGCGCGCTGGGCCTGGACCCTGTATTACCTCGTCGCCTAGAATGCTTCTAGAGTACAGAATGCTTAATTGTGCATGCGCCCGATACACACCTCAGTACTATAGTACTATAATACGATAATCACTGTCGACGAACAAAACTCCGATTGAGAGGCGGGTGGGAAAGTAACGCGGTAATACGACATGAGACAAACGAGAGACTATAACACTGGGAGGTACTGTACGCGCAGGTAGGGATTATGTTACGATATGGGGATTAGTATACTAAAAATCACAGCGACTATTAAGCTACAAGGATAAGCTGGGGAGGCATATGTGACAAGGCACGGGGGGGGATCGAGCCGAAAACGAGCGAAGAGGAGGGAACTTTGACTGAGTAGTGTGACGAGAAGGCAAAGGCTAGCCCAGGTCCGTCAATCCGCATGCACGTTAATTCCATGCGCATTGTACGAGAAACCTTCGAAGAAAACAAAATGAACATGACATCTTTTGATCCGAAAGCTGGGGGAGATGGAAGGGAAAAAAAAACATACCTTCGAACTGTGCCTGGACGGTCTGGGACAGCTGCGATCCCTCGACGACCGAATCAAGGGGCTGCTCCGCCGTGAAGACGGTGTCAAAGTTGGACACGTCCACGGGGCTGCGCACGCTCGGTTTGAACGGCGGCTGGATCTTCTTCTGCGCGAGCCGCCGCCAGTCGATCTTCTCGAAGAACGGGTGGCGCTTGATCTCCTCCGCGCCGTTCACGCCCAGGCGTTGCGCCGGGTCGCGCGTCAGCAGACCGGTGAGGATCGACCGAGCGCTGGGCGTGACCTCGTCTGGGAAGAGGAGTGGGTCGCGCAGGATCTTTTCGTACATCTTGTCCGTGATTTCTGGGAGAAATAAAAGGGAAAGGGAGTAAGAAAGAGTAAAAGGTACGTTTATATAAATCGTGCGCCAGACGCGGCTGGGAACGCACCATCGTAGAATGGGGGAAGGCCGACGAGCATCTCATACAGGAGAACACCCAGAGTCCACCAGTCGATTGTCCGGTCTGCGACACGATATTTAGTCGTACATCGCGGAAGGGGGCGGTGAGAGCAGGGCGTACTGTACCCAGCACCGTTGAGGATCTCGGGAGCGAGGTACTCCGGAGTTCCGCAGAATGTGTTTGTCATATCGCTGTCCTTCATGTTGAGCTTACACAACCCAAAATCGCAAAGGGCAATGTGGCCTGTGTAGTCGAGAAGGATGTTTTCCGGCTTGAGATCACTACAGGCATGATCGGAGCGAGTAATGAACACGTCTGATCGGGAACACTAGTGGGAAAATACCGCTCACCGATAGACAACATCCAGGTCGTGGAGGTGCTCAAGGGCGAGAAGGAGTTCCGCACTGTAGAAGCGACTGCGTTCCTCGTTGAACTTTTGTTCACGCTGGAGGTGGTGGAAAAGCTCTCCCCCATTGACGAATCTACATCAAACCGATCAGAATGTGAAATGTGACAAGGTAGGGACGGTATACACACGCGAGCACAAGATATAACTTCTGTTCCGACTGGAAACTAAACTTGAGTGGCACAATGAAAGGGCTCGTCACGCGGGAGAGCACGAGACGTTCCGCAAGGGTATGTGTGATCTCCCCACGATCCACGATATGTGCTTTGCGTATGGTTTTGAGAGCATAGATACGCTGGGTGTCTCGTTTGCGCACTTGCATGACCTTACCGAAACTGCCTTTGCCGATAACTGTAGTTAATTCGAAATCGTCGATAGTAAGTGGGTGTCCCTAAATGACAAGTTATTATTGCGAGAATGACAGGACGGGAGGGCCACGCACGCTGCTCGGCCGGAAGGAAACACCGATGAGGATCTTGCCAGTACCACCATTGAGATTATACCACTGATCCTGGGTGGACACGTTGTCAAAGTCTGGGGTGAACTTGATCCCCCCTAGAAAGACGTCGTTGCCCATGTCATCGTCAGCGCCTCGTTTTGGCTCCTCCTTGCGCAAGTAGGACTGCAAAGATATCTTGGAATTGCGAGATACGTCACTAAACGTCGGATAAGTCGTTTCATGCGTTGTCAAGTGGTGGCAACTGCAAACGTACAAGTGTGCCTGATACATGTAAAGTGGCTTGTCGAGCTCGCCGCCAAGGGGAGTGATGAGGATTTGGTTGACCTCGAATTCCATGACGATGTATGGGAGCCACCAACATTGTGTGCGTTGTATGCTGTCGCGCTTGCCTCGGGCAGCGAGCCTAGACTGGGAGACGCTGGCTGGTGAGATGGAAGCAGCTACTTTTGCTTGTTGGGACGAAAGGGCAGCCTGGACGACGGCAGGGACGGAGGTACTCTGGGGGACGGAGAGGCCTTCCGCCCAAAGGACGCGGATGGAGAGGATGCCCGTGCGGACGCGGGGTTTCTCGTCTGGCGTTGGGGTTATCGAACGAGTGGATGCGGCGTCATCGCGGTCTGCGGAAAGGGTGGCTTTCTTACTCTTTCCAAGTTTCCAGGACATGATAAAAGGAGAAAAAGAGTGTGACAAGTCAGAGGAGGACGGCTATGATCAGAAAATAAGCGAGACCAGCTGCGCCGTAATGGAGGCCGTTATGGAAGAAATTGGGGGAAAAAGTTTTCAGAATTACGAAAAAGGGTAGCAACGGCAGATTATATTCAACCACAACCACAAGTACACGTCTCCGCATTTACATGTTCATCAGCAGAGAACGCAACCAGAGTTTAATTGGCCTCATGGTGGGCAGTAAGGCAATGCGACCAGACCACGATGTTGTATACCGTGTATGGCACTGCGGACGATAGAAGTGTGTATGCTGCGCGTGCAGACCGCGAGGAAACCATGGTGTTTGATGATGGGAATGAGATAGAAAAAGGATGATGGTGTCCACGACGGGGCACATTCGCTCTTGCACCTGCACTCGCCTCTGTTCTGCTCTGCTCTGCTCTGACTGGTCGTCAGTAGACAGCCATCCGTATTAGTCAGCACCGCCTGCTTGCTCGCCCTCCGTCTCGTGTTGTCTCCTTGCCTCCCTTCCTCACCGAACCCTCACCCTCGTCCCCACCCTCTCCTCCTCCGCCTCCACACAAAAGATGTCCGTCACTCTCCAGCCAAGCAATTCCCTCGGTTTCAATCGTGTGTCCCCCATTTCCTTATATATCCCCCCCACGCTCTTCCCCTCTCACATCGCCACACCCAAGGTCCTCTGACCCAGAACGTGAAACGTTCTCTGAACATCACAAATACAAATGCCGATCCCGTGTCCTTCAAAATAAAGACCACTGCCCCTAAGGTGCGTCCTTCCCGCGTTCAAGTTGGGCTGTCCTCACCTATCACCCAAAGCTGTATTGCGTACGGCCTAACTCTGGAAGAGTCGACCCAGGCCAGACGGTTGAAGTTCAAGGTGCAATATATCTTCTCGTATCCAACGCAGTGGGCTAACCCGACGTGCCCAAGTGATGCTCCAAGCGATGAAGGAGGAACCGCCGCTGAATGCGAAATGTAAAGACAAGTTCCTCATTCAGAGCATGTTGATTCCTCCAGAGAAGGCTGCCATCCCTCTCCATGACCTCGTGCGTCGTGTCCTGCTTAAGCCTTTCTGCCCTTGACTCGCTATTCGTGTATTACAGTGGACCACTCCCGAGGGTGACGAGACAGGAAAGGTACACTCGCAGAAAGTAAAGGTGAACTATCTTCCCCCGGAAGGCCATCCGCT
This sequence comes from Russula brevipes, assembly GCA_022496215.1. Taxonomy (NCBI): domain Eukaryota; kingdom Fungi; phylum Basidiomycota; class Agaricomycetes; order Russulales; family Russulaceae; genus Russula; species Russula brevipes. The sequence continues at coordinate 16,760 of WTXF01000378.1, read as the reverse complement.
CGAAGAAGAAGACGAGTTTCCCCCACGGATGTCCATGATGAGTGGTATTGCCCCAGACGAAGCTGTAAGCCGCCGCCCATCAAATAATCGTCACCATCTGACCCTTCTCTAGCCTTCGTTCGGCACCGTAAAGGGAAGACCCAGTACGTACGGTCCTCCCGGAGATCAATTCTCGGTCATCCATGAACCTTCGCGCCATACCATTGTCGAGCGTCCCGCCACGCCGCTCGATTACTCGGCTCAGCCGGAGGAACCCTCACGTGAAGAGCCCGCAGGTGGCGTGGGTGTGGTCAACGTGAACGTGCACTCACCACAGCCCCCTCCTCCGGCCCCCGCTCTGGTCGCACCCGCACCGTCGGAACCCAACCCGGAATTCGTCGCTAAATATAAAGACGCTCAAGCGGAAATTCAACGGCTGCGCACGCTACTTGCTGCTGTGCCTGATCCCAGCTCTGTTGCAAGCAGCGGCACAAGTCCGACCGTACTCCGAGAACGGCACCATAGTAGCAGGCCCCGAAGCGATGACGGCACGGTCGTCGGCTCGGAGGCAACGTATGTGTCGGATGCTTCTCTGCAGCCGGAGGGTGTTCCCCTTCAAGTTGTCGTCATTATTGCCTTACTTGTGTTCATCACCACTTATCTATTCTTCTAATACCTCTGTCTTTATTCGCCCCTTGGGCCCTTTGGACATAAATGGTAGCGCTGGTTTCTCGCGAGCCGCCTACAAGAGAAGTTGTTCAATCGGCCAATCAAGAGTTTTTGTTTGTTACAGGTGTATATCCGTGCTGTTGTCATATGAGCGGTTTCCGCTCCGATATCCTCAACTTTTCGATCCGTTCGTTTAACCCTGTCTTTGCGAGGCTGACGACGCGTTGCACAAATCGATTATACATACACCCCTTCATTATTCGCATTTGTAAGTAGCGCTACGACACGAGACTGACGCACCTCGTCCGCGAGGTCAACGTCTGCAATCGAAAATTCTGACATTCGTTTCCTTCTACACATACATTTTCCCCTCGGTTTATGAGCAGCATTCCTACTGCGCAACTGTGGCCAGCTCCTTTTCGACCCGCACTAGATCGTCAATGGTGTCCAGGATGGTGTCCTGCCACTTGACGTAATCCTTGAGCCCAAGGACGGTCTCAGTCGCGCTCGTATCGGGCGTGCCGAACCGCCCGAGGGCAGGCTCGTTGCCCGTGATGGCAGGCAAGCGCTCCTTCAGCTCCGGCCTGGCCTGCGCGATGAGCTCGATCGCCTCCGTCCACGTGAACCTGCTCGAGGACACGACGAAGCGCTTCGGCACGTCCGAGGAGGGGGGCACCTTGAGCGCGAGCACGTGCGCGCGCGCGACGTCGCGCACGTCGACGTTCAGCGGCGGGCCGCGCACCGCCGGGTCGTACCCGGGGACGGGGCGCCCCGGCGCGCCCGCGATGAGCCCGTAGACATATCGGTTCGTGCCCGTCGAGGGCGCGCTGTAGACTTGGCCCTTGCCGAGCGGGCCGTAGATGTACGATGGGTGGATCGTCGTCACGTCCAGTTCGGGGTGGGCACGCTTGAAGTCGCGCACGGCTTTGTCCGCGACGGCTTTGGAGATCGAGTAGACGTCGAACGCGGACGTGTCTGGTCGGAACGCGTCTTGCGCCGTCTGCAGGTTGTACGCTGTTCACGGTCACGGTTTAGTTTTTATTTTATTTTATTTTGGGGGGGGGCTCTTCTCGCCATTTTGGGGGCTTTTACTCACATTTGTCCGTCATGGCGTCTTTCCAGAGATTGCCCGTCGCGGCGAGAGACGCGATGCTTGCTGTGATGACGAGCTGCTTCACGCCGGCGGCGAGAGCGGCGTCGAGGATGCGGGTAGTACCAGAGAGTGCGGTCTAAGAAGGAGAGTTTTAGAAGATGTGAAAATACGTGCATGGGAACCATGAACGCACATCGATGATGACCTGCGGGGTGCCCGCATGGGCGAGCGGAGACGCGACGTGGATGATGGTATCGACGCCTGAGCCATATTCAGCCTTGGAGGATGGGAGGAAATGTGGGTGTTACGGACCTTTCACGGCTTGTGAGAGGTCCGAGGCGACCACGTCTTCGATGACGGTGGCGGTGAACCTACTCCCGAAGGCTTCGTAGCTCTTGCTTATGCGCGCGACGTTGTGGCTCCGCACCGCACTGACAATGACCGTGGATAAGTAGTATTCTGTGCGTGCCGAAGATTATGTGCACGCACCCTCGAACGGAGTAGCCTTGTCCCAGGAGCTCATCGACGACGTGAGAGCCAACGAATCCGGATGCACCAGTAACCTGATAGGATCCTGTCACCGACAGTACGAAACAAATACCAGTCTAGTCACGTACGAGAACGAGAGGCATGATCATAGGTTGGTGGGGACTCGGATGCTCGTCGGTGATCTATATGTATGTCTCATCTTGAGGACTTTGCGTGGGTGTGGGAATGAGGGTGAGATGACGTGCTCGAGCACGATACCGTCCGCTCCAATTGTGACCAATCAAGGGGCGGCGAAGAATCAGGACCAGTCATCAGTCATCTCTAGGCCCTGTGCCGCTGCTGGGGTTGTGGAAGCGCAGACCAAGTTGGATATGGAGTCTGCTGCCCGCGACAGCCTGAGCGTATCCCAATAGTTGATAGTCACGGTGAACCAAAGACAGGTGATGGAAAAACGGTGCTGTACGATGAGCCTGTCAACCCGGGTTACAACTTGAGGGAATGGTCGTGGGCGACGCAATGGCGGGTCCATTTTATTCCGCTTTCACGGCCAGGGGGACATTGTACAGTCAGCACTGCAGATGGATATTACCAACAAGCGTGCCGTGAGGATACACCTTTTTCCATGTATGATTCGTCCCCAGTGATAGGGGGCTACGTAGGTTGTCGTGGGCAAATGTCATGAGGGCAACGGGGAAATCCACGAAGTGCTGAGCCGCGCTCGCCAGCGCTAACATCCCGATTCCCGAATTCCTGATTGATGCGCCCGTTGCTTACTGTTACCCTGTCCATTCCTTGCCCCTTGCCTCAACGAATGCGTCAAGAATCTTTTTCACGTCAAAGCTACTTCAAATGAGTAGTCGGTTGGTCTGGATGGCCTTGTAGCCATTCTACAGGCCTGGGCCCGTGCAATTCCAGTCATCCCTGCCACGTACGATGGCGCGACTCACCAGGTCATCCTATCTCCTGGATTTTAGTTTTGCCTTTGTGTGCTTTCCATGATTCCTGTCCACGTCGGGTTGGCCGCAGGCTGCCAGTGTTCGAGGCGCGGTGGTGTTTTATACGGTGCGTAGTCGAGGCCCGCCTCACTCCAACTCAGGGACCAGAACGGGGAAACCCTCGAGGGTGTCTACTCAGCGGGGAAAGGACAAGAATACAGACAGAAGGGTATACGGCCCAGCAAGGGTAGTGTCGGCCTTCGATTTGAGGCTAATGACCCACCTCGATCACCTCGATCTTTTCCAACCCCTCCTTCGACGCCGGACGGACAATCTCCCTGCGTTCGGCTCCCGCCTGGGATGGTGTACTGTCGATGCAATCGTGTGCTACTTCTTGTGGTGCCGTTCGCATTTCGGGGAGAGCTCGCCCGGTGGTCACATTCAGTTCTGGGGACGCCCGTCGTCTCGCCCTGGCGCGTCATAAATCCTTCTAGTTGCAACGCGCCAAAGCAGCGCAGACACATGAGCACGCCGACACAGCTCCCTTGGATGCCCAGTTCGCCGGTGTAGCTACAAGGTCTATTTTCAGTCTCTCGTTAATGCTCCTCCTGGATCTGGAAGAGAAAATACCACCCTCCCCCTTACCTCTTGGACTTCGCGTTCTGTGTTGTCAACACCCCCCGTTGCTGCACAGCGCTGCCTTGGGCTCCATACCTCCTTGTAGACCCTCGATCTCAAGTACCGGTTCTTACTCATCGGCCACCGTCTGAAAGCAGGGTTCCAACAGGTATTGGCCGTGCATTCCCTATGGTTTGGAGTTGGAAGCCTCTCTCCAGTTCTTGGCTATCCGTCTGCGCATGCACACAGAATGCTTGTTATGGAAGCTACCACATATGCCCTTCTATTCTGTGTATGTAACAAGATAATGAAGTGCTGATCCTCTCCGTGAACGCTATGAGATTTGGCATATAGGCAATGTCTACCTGGATTTGATATCTGCCACCAATATGGGCCGAATTTCAACGACAATGAGCGCTAAGTAAGGGTGTGCGAGAATAGTACCAAACTGCCCCCGTGGTTGGGCAAGTCGTTTCAAAGGTGGTACAGTGAACAGCAACAAGATTCGGTATACGCAAGCGGACTCACTAAGCTGGACAAACAGCAAAGTGAGTGAGGAGTTGGTCCAAATAGTCAAGCAAGCGTCTGTCCTGGGCCAGTTTCTTCGCAAAAAAACAAAGCAAAAAACCCCGAGTGAGCCCTCGAATTTGGAATCGCCATCTCTGAATAACAACTTGGCGCCCGTGCGGCGTGACTGGGTCTAAGTCACGGTGATTCAACACTCCACTACTGTAACTGTAAAGCTTTCAAGGCCAACGATGGATTCTCATTCTCATCGTACATCGTTCTCCACACGCTCTGTTGTATTTGCCTGTACTATAGCCCTTGTCTTTCTCGTATATCTATGGTCAACGTCTCGCCAGTCGAAGGATCCTTTCGTCTACAAGGTGCGTGCCAGGAACGAGCTTTTACCGATAGCTCATCGGTGATCGACGGAGAGTATCTATAGGCGGTCGCTGTGCTCTCCGGGAACTCCGCCGTGACCGGGACCGTCGTGTTTGAACAAGCGTCAAAGTCTGCTTCCGTCACCGTCACCGGAAGTCTCAAGTCACTCGATCCGTCGTCCAGCCGCGGTTTTCATATCCAGTGAGTCCCACTCAACGGTCGGCGACGCCGTTCTTTGTTTTTGCCGGACTCATCCGTCGGTGGCCTTGGCTGCAGCCAGTTCGGAGATGTCACCAATGGGTGCACGTCCGCTGGATCGCACTTCAATCCGTTCAACAAGCATCACGGTGCCCCCGCCGCATCGGAGCGGCACGTAGGAGACCTTGGGAACATCCAAAGTGATGCATCTGGGACGGCAAAATTCACGCTGAAGGACAAGTTGATCTCTCTGAACGGGCCTCTGAGCATCATTGGGTAAATTATCCCCCCCTTTTTTTGACACGACTGCCACCACCTCATCTGATTTTTTTCTTTTGTCAAGCCGAACAGTGGTCGTGCATGCCGTGGGTTTCCATTGATTTCATTCGGCCGCGCCCACCCTTATCTTGTGTTCCATTCAGGGAACCGATGATCTGGGTCTTGGAGGCAACGACGAGTCCCTTAAGACAGGGAACGCCGGAGCTCGTGCTGCATGCGGGGTCATTGGTAAGAGATAGCAAACTCACGCGACTTTTACTTACTGGCGCCCTTTTTTCAGGCATTTCTGAATTTCGCTAGGGTATGACTCATTCTCATCCGTCGCGTCTATGATAAAGTCCTGCGTCATGGCATCAAGTGATGGCGTTGTCTATGATCGGAATAGTGTTGGAAGAATAATGACACCGTTGATCAAATGTTTCCACGTCCCCGCAGGCGTCCGACCCGGAGGCGTCACTCAGGAACCAGGCATCATCCAACTCGTTCTCAGGAGACATGACACCCAAGGGAACTGAATCATGACCGGAAAGACGATGAATGGAAGTGCATCACTACCAGTTCACGATGTCAAATACCACCGTCACTGAGTAGGCTGTTATTCAAAGGGGGATGGATACATCATAAAACGTTCGTTCAATTATGAAACCACACCTGGAACCTCTGCGATGGGCGGAAATAACATAGCAAACGAATGGATTTCGATGCCCTCATCGATATAATCAACAGTTTGCCACATCGTTCGTAAAGGTTTATAACTCTGACGGAATAAGTCATAGACGTGTAAAATTAGAGAGGTATTATTTCGTGTCCCAGAGAAGAACAATCACACCCACCATGGACATGTCCTTGTGTTTCCCTCCGCCTCCTTTTCCTAGCCCCGAGTGGTCCTTCGTAGCGATCTGTGCTTATGCATCTGGTAGCACCCCTGGCCATTTCCTCTGGACCAGGACCGAACGATGTCGAGCGTTGGCGCCATCCTACAATGTGCAGAGATGCGGAACGGGGCGAAGAGCGGAGAAAGGGATGCCCGTCCGAATGAAAAGATCTGAAGGGTGGCTGACTGTTGATGCCTGATACCTGGGAAACGCTGCGCCTACTACTTCCGCTTCCGCGTTGCTCGTGAGTATGACGGAGAGGATGAGCTGTCTAGCCTCTTGAACATCCACTGCGTATCCGGGGTCCCACGCGGGGTTGTGACACCTCTTCATTAACATTATCACCAGCGCTGCCCAACATCGCGGTAGTGGACGTCTCCAGAGACTTGCCAGGCAAAGTTGGACAGCGAGCGCTTCAAGGATGAGGCCGGTGAGGCCCGGTGAGGGGTGGAAGTCAGATGGTAGGCGCGCGAACAACCACAATCCGAGGACGCTAGAGCCTCAGCTCCTGCAGAAGTGAGTGCCCTGCCGCGATCGACAGTACCATCTAGATCCAGTAATCGGCAAGGATTCTCGTGGTAGCCACAGAGTACCCCCGATTGGCTTATTAATGTCATAATGTGGACCGTCAAAGGGATGATTGGGGTCCAGGCCGTCGTTCCATCTTGGATGAGAAGGGCGAGGTGAGGCTGAGGAACAATTTCATGCGTCTTGGTTTGTTTGCAATCGCAGACTGATTTAATAGGCCACTGCACGCCACAGGTGAAATCCAGAGCACCGGGATCTCAGATGGGCCCGTCTACGTTAAGATGAAGCCAGCCATCGAAGAATAGAAGTCGCCCGATGCGACGTGGCCGTCCAGTAGAACCCGTGCCACGTCGATCACATCCACGGAAGTGATGAACGGATGACCAACACCACCTTGTTCAATCAAAGCTGACTCCTATGTCATCCTAAGAGGCTCACGACCGCACATGTTCCACACCTCCTCGGGGAAATTTCCCGCTTTGTCTGGGTTCGGCTCCACCCATTGTCTCAGTTTCGCTTTCCATCACATCACCACAAAGTCTGATCACCGCTTTTCAACCCCTCAAGATTGTTGTGGTCCTTTCTGTAGTTGTGGTGTTTCTCGATGTGTTTAGGGTGTGACCAAAAAGACCACCAGCCCAACAAATGACGCCTCAAACGCTTTTTCTCGCTTCATCACGGCTGGTGCTCATCCTCATGTTCAGAGACTCGTTGGCCCTTTCACCACCGCGTTTTCGCAGCCACGATGGTGTCCTTTCCGATAATACTGAGCCTTACGTCCTACCTAGGTGCCCTCTGCTATAAAACCTCCCGCAATGCCTTGAGGCTCGACATCGCACCCATAGTCTATCGCATCTCGGACAGCTTAACTACCCTTTTTCCCCCTTATCTCGATGCCGACTCGGACTCCCTCCCTCCCGCCCGCGAGGGCATTGATGGCACACAGCGACGATCCGAGACATATTTTATATGTCTCCTGGATTCGCCCGGATCTCCTCCCTTACATGAGAGGCCTGCTGTGAGTGGTTCACCAGACGCTTCGCGATTTCCCTGACTTACGGTTCGTGTGAATAATTTATCCAGCGCCGGACCTTCCAGACAGCCCGGGCAGATGGCGTCGGCCGGAGCTGTCCTGCAAGCGTTCGCCGAACCGGACACTGGCACGAAAGAATGTCGCTGCTTGGAACACACTGTGCAACTGCGCACATTCATCAACGCTTTTCGCACTGAGAGCCTGCCCAACGGCCACGCGTGGCGCACGATCGCGGTCGCGATGTCGTACTTCGTGCTCGTGACGGATTTCTTCTTCATGGCATCCCTGACCGAGCCGATGAAGGTGGCTCTTCGGGACGCGGTGCGTGGGCTCCAGTTCACGGGCCCCGTTTTCACGGGGGAACTTCGACCATCGTGATCAAGGGGCCAAATGAGTCGCCGGAGTCGGTCCTTATCTACAAATCTTGGTCGCCTGTTCCCAGTTCTGTCGATTCTTGGATAGCATACTAGTAACTTATGGGCACCTGTAGCCTTGACGTGTCTAGCTACTAGTACGTATCATCTAGGGTCCCTTAATTCATAGTGTAGATCTTTGGATACCGGCGTCGTTTTGCACCGACGTCGCCGTAGTACGGAAATCCCTTCAAAGAGCGGGCAATACTTACAGAAATGCAAGAGTGATTGGTCCGTGGTTGGGCACTTGGGCTGTCTGTCTGAAATCGCGCACGGCGAGTTTCACAGGGTGACCTATCGTTATCAAGCGCTCAGTTTGATCGGCATCTTTTCGTCTCCAAGCTTTGGATATGTCTGCTGGTTTTTCCTGCGTGTATCGTCATGTCGCACACGAATCTGAGATTACACACTCGGATGCCGGACCGCAGAACGGCCCGGAGCCCCGGACGGCAATTGCGTGGCGCCCGCCGGGAGGGAGGGAGGAACAGACAGTACAGTCCCGACTGAAATAATCTGGTCCAGTAGTACCCTACACCATGTTCGAAAAGGTCAGTCTAATTCTTGTTCTATGCCAGCAATTTCCTGAAGACGACCGCCCACACACATTCTGCAGGTCACTGCCTTGTGGTCCCCAACGCCCCCACAACCACCGACACCCGCAGCAGAGGCTCCACCATATGACCCTACTGACCCCAGTCAGAACCCTCTCAACCCCCAAGGCTTGAAGCCGTGAGTCAACTCTCTTTCCATTCTCCACTTTTTTCTTCTTCAGCCCCATGCCATGCCATGCCCCATGCCCATGTCATGTCATGCCCCCTTCTACCCCGAGCGTTGACCTGACGAGAAATTTTTGTTTCCCCAATCGTTAGTTGTTGTGCTTGTCCCAAGACAAAATCTGCGCGTGACGACTGCTTCCTCAAATTTGATGGGTCCGAAGTCGATGAAAAGTGCAACTCGCTCGTGCAAGAACATTTGGCTTGCATGCGGGGTCTGGGCTTCAAGATCTAGAATCACCCCTTAGAACAACCCCAACTGTACGGTATATTATCACCACGACTCAATTTTTAATGTGCATTTTGTGCGTGCCTTGGAACGCACAAAATCATCCTCCACATAGGACGCTAAGTTAGCATGAACGAGTGCTAAGCTCAACTAAGAGAGTTCCACAAACAAATACAGCGTCATTGACCGCGGGTGCACAAGTGAACGAGTACTAGGGTAGCTATTTCGTGGGTAAACCACTAAACTCGCTGCTTGTCAATTCAAGGAAGAAGACGCCGCTCTCGTAGGAGAACCTCCGTGCAGCTTGTGAAGACCGTGTTTCATAGAACGAGCAAGTTCAGTAGGAATGCGATGAACACTCAGATTGGTACAAGAAGGGTGCATTCTACTTTGTACGGTGGATGCGGAGCTTATGCGGTTTATAAACAAAGTTCTCTGCATAATTCTTGGGAGGAATCCTCGCGGGGGATGGTGGTTGCCTTCAAGTCGATTCGGAGTCAGCTCCGAAATAGCGATCACGGTGCAGTAAACCTGGACTTACACATAGTAATCCCAACCTTGAGGAAATGGCATTCGTCATCTCAAAAAAGATAAAAGAAAAAGAGAGGTAGGACTCACCTTGCTTCTCGGAAAAGTGGATGGCATCCTCCTTGGATCTAAACGAGAGTCGGGTTCCCTGGACATAGTCCGCCCTGCATCACCTTCACGTCAGCGGCAGCACACAAAATATCCGGAGAAGGCACGATTTACGAGCTCGCCCAACCCATCAGCGGGTTCTCCCAACGCCCACCACCGGGCAAGATGTCCCAGTCAAGACGCCAACGATTCCCTTTCGCCCCGCCGCTCTGCATAGTGTTACTGGTCAGTTGGTATATGCGCACGACGCGATGGCGGAGCTCGGCTACAGGTTGTTTTCGATGTCACACTTTGTTGATCCTTTCTGGGGGGGGGAACGGTCGTACGCACCTGGTGCCCCGCTGATGACATCCGCGCTCAGAACATCCTTCTGTGGGATGGGTGCGATCTCCGATGGCTCCTTGGTGGCAGTTGGAGTCTGTGGGGTAGCCTCTGTTGAAAGAGGACGAACTGCTAACGAGGAACGAAGAAAGGTAGGTTTGGCGAGGGCCTCCGAACAAGCTCGGAGAAGTGACATTTGGTTAGTTTCTGTGTCTCCGAGTCCGTCCAGGTCCTCTTGTTGCGACAGCAGTACACCCGATTTTGGCACATAGCTCTCACGGTCACGAGCGTACACTGTACACGTCCACGTGATGGAAGACCATTGCTTTCCCTGGCGCTCAGTAGTAGACTGGTTCGCGTCGCCTGGGGCACAGACACGCCTGTTTTTCTACCAGAAATGTGCCCAAGCCAGTACCGGTTGGGAGAAGAATGTAGATGGGCTTTCGACAGCGTCTGGCCGTCGAAGACGTCCTATCCTTCCTCCTCCACTGGCAGATCAAGCAATTCGAGCACAACCTCCATTAAGCGGTTCGAGAAAGAAAAGGTATAGAAACCACACAATGGCGGATTTCAGTCCGCCAGAGGATAGACGGAGGACACTTAGTTGGACGGGTCTCAGAGGGATTGCTTTGTCTCAGCCTAGTCCTGTGCTCCGTGCCCGTCCTACCTTTGTCATGTCTCTCTTTTTAACCGAAATACCTTAGGCCGTTCTCAATGGGCCTCAATCTCCGACCTGTTTGATAAACACTCCTCCACGTGCTGAACAGCGAAGAGTTCTCGCTCGAGTTTGATCATAAAGTCGCCCTTCCACTTATCACTCGCACCCACACTCCTTGCCTCGCCTCATTTTCACACCTGCGCCTCGCTCGGAGCTCCTATAACAGCACCTGTAACTTATCTGCATACCCATCAAGTCCGCATCTCGGACAACGCCAGCTAACAGGCGGCGCGTAGATATCCTATCGCCCCCGGCGGGTGCCTGACAGCGCTGACGCAATCAGTGCACACCCCGCGATCTACGGACTGATAGACTGGGTCGAGGGGGATAGTAATCCCTCCCTCGGAAGGGATGGTCTGGGGACGGTGTCGAGGGGTTGGCCGGAAGCCCTTGGAGATGAACCGGTGCTGGTGCTGATGTAGGGGAACCAGTCTAGTATGTCAGTGGGGGCGAGGAAGAGCTTGGTGAAACGTGAGGCCTGCTCTCGGCGGAGGTACACGGAGGTAGTGAGTATCTTGATGTCCCATGAGTCGAGGAGGCTTGGCAGTAACGTACTGAGAGTGGGCCGCAAGGATCGGAGTCTTCACGGCTGCACCAGACGTGTCGGCATCCTGGCCAATCACCTTGGTCAGGTGGGGGGCTTTGAAAAATTCCAGGCTACGCAGGACACAACATCAACCGGGGCGCCTCTCACGAGCTGAGCCAGGAGACCTGACAGAACAGAAGGAGGGCGTTGTCATGGGGGTTGTTGGTGAGGTGGGTTACGGCCCCGGATAAGCGTTTCCTTCCCTCGTCCCGTGTGCGTCGGAGATGATGTGTACTCGGTTGTCATTAATTGGGGATTGTGTCCACGCGGTCGTGTTGGACGTTAGTCGGCATCTGGCCTCGTGATGGACGAGTTCGGGAAAGTCGTGCTAGTGGCGGGGGGGCTCCTTGATCCGCAACCACCACCAGGTGCGAGATTCCCACGGCAATGCCGGGCAAGGACACTGCAAGGACAGCGAGAACGATGCCCCCCGGAGAATAAAAGCGCTTTCCAAAAAAAAAAAAAAAAAAAAAAAGTCGTGCTAGTGGCGTGTTCGGCGCCATGGAGAAGATGGGGATCACAGGGACGTTCAAGTCGTAATTTCACCATCACAAACGTACTGAACCTCATGTCTAAGTAGACGAAGCGCATTCGGTAGCTTTCGGGGGAAACTCGCATCAAAAAGCTGAGAATTGAGGTATTTAGACCGCGCAGTGTACAGAAAGACAAATGTGACGACGTGTCATGCCCTGGAGGAATTTCGGATTCCCATCCGCGGGGAACAACATCCCCAGTGGCATGTTCGGTGCCAGGACAGAGGTAGAGGTTGTTACCGGCGAGTCAGCGTTCTCGGGGGTCCACAGGGACGTTCAAGTTGTAATGTCACCCATAACAGATATTATTGAACCTCGTATCCAAGCAGACGGAGCATGTTCGGTAGCTTTCGGCGGCGAATGTAGCATTCTAGAAGTCGAAGTCGAAAGCGGGTCATTGGAAGGTAGCCTGCAGAGAAAGACAGCGTGACGGTATCTGTTGTGTCCGAAAACGACTTCGGGATTACCGCGTGCGGCACAATACTTCTACTTCTACTTCACTACCTCCATGGCGAATACCACCGTTCGCGGCGCGCAAGCTATCCACGGTCAAAACCCTCAGGTAATCCCAGTCTCTCTCGACAACGGAGACGTCTGAATGTACCCAGTTCCTAGTCGAAACTGTAATCCGAAACCGTATTTATGAATCGGCCTACTGGAAGGAACACTGTTTCGCGTTAACAGGCGAGTTCTGCAGCTACCCCTTTGCGACTCGAACTCATCAGTTCGAGCAGCGGAGAGCCTGATCGACCTCGCGATCAAAGTTCGGTCTGTCGGTGGTGTTTATGGGAACCAAAAGCCGACCGAGTTTCTGTGCCTCCTCCTCAAGCTGTTGCAAATTCAACCGGAAAAAGAGATCCTCATTGAATACCTCCAGGCAGACGAGTTCAAGTAAGCACGTTACACATGCGTTAGTCGTTTCAAAGTCTAACTCTCCATGGAGGTATTTACGGGCATTAGCTGCCCTGTACATACGCATGACCTTCCGAGCGGCGGAGGTGTACGAAATCCTCGAGCCGTTGTTAAAGGACTACAGGAAGCTACGTTATCGAGAGCAGAGTAAGCACGGTCTTATACCCGCATGGCTATTATTGAATTTCATCCAGCGGGCTACAGCCTTACATACATCGACGAATTTGTGGACCAACTATTGAATGAAGAACGAGTATGTGACATCATCCTTCCCCGCATCCCAAAGCGCACGATCCTGGAAGAGAATGGGGACCTCGCCCCGCGCAAAAGCCGCCTCCTTGACGCCATGGAAGGCAGAGACGACGCTGCCAGGCGCGGTCGCAGTCGCAGTCGAAGCAGCAGCCGAGACAGCAGCCAGAGTTCGGGTAGCGGGCGAGCCGGGACGTCGGATCGGAGTAGGAGTCCAAATCGGAGTCGGAGTCGACGCCGCAAAGATGAAGGCGGCGCCCAGCACGGGGCTCGAGGCCCGTCTTCCGGATCGGTCTCTCCTCCGGGATCACATGGTCGTTTCCGCTCTCGAAGTCGCAGCGTCTCTCCAGGCTGAACCTAGGACTAAAACTATTTCCGGTGTCTGCTAAGATTAGTACGACGCGGTCGTCTATCTTTAATACTAGAGTCAGGATGGCCTTTACTTTTCCCCCACTTTTGCCCTTCTTCACACAATGTGCCTACCTCAGGTCGCCCGAATGGCCCTCCGGCCTGTCATAACAGTTTGTGGTCCAACTGGCGTTGGTAAATCGAAGCTGGGGGTGGCCCTTGCTCACAAGCTGTCCGAGAAATTCAACAATCATGGTTGGAAGGGCGGTGTGGTGATCAACGCGGACGTCATGCAAGTATACAAGGGTTTCCCCATCATAACTAACAAAATGACCATGCAAGAGAGAGAGGGAGTTGAACACCTTCTCATGGACTTTAAAGAACCCACAGACCCGTATGTGGTCGGTCAGTGGATCAACGATGCCACTCGAGCTGTGAGCCCGTCACTTATCATCTTGGTTGACCGCCGTTTAACGTTGTGCGGACCAGATCGATGACGCACACAACTCGAACAAAGTCCCAATAGTCGTCGGCGGGACCACATACTGGATTCAACATCTCATCTATCCTGGTCGTCTTGCCACCGAACCTGAGCAAGTCTCAGGCCGTGCTGCGTCTCAATCGTGGGGCGGCGTACCACTCTCGGACGAACTCTCGTCTGGGCTGTCGCGGGTCACAAGCGACTTGCGCGAGTTGTTCTACGCGCTTCCTGAGGCCGCACCATTGGCGGCCGATGACCCTGACGCAGCCCTCGCCTTGTACAATCTCCTGCAAGCTCTAGACCCTTCCGTCGCCGCCAGATGGCATTGGAGGGACACAAGAAAGGTCCTGCGGAACCTTGAAATCATGAAGGAAAGCGGGAAGAAAGTGAGCGAGATGATCCAAGAGCAATCCGCCGTTCCCCTCAAGCCCAGGTAAGTCCCACAGGGCTAGCGCCTTTAGCGCTCTGATACGAGAGCCTAGGTATGACACTCTTGCCTTCTGGCTCTATGCGGAGCCAGAGGAGCAAAAACGTCGGTTGAACGCCCGCGCCGATGAGATGCTTCGGGTGCGTGCTCATTCATATCGAGTCCATTTTTGGCTTATCAGCCACAGAATGGCCTTCTTGACGAAGTCCGCGAAATGTCAAACCCAGAGTATCAACCCAAGAAGGAAGGCTCAGACGCCGCCGCCTCGCCGATAGATTTAACTACTATGGGGGTATTCCAATCGATAGGTAAGGTCAGACGGATTCAAAGTGAATCCCAGCTGATGGTCTCGGGGCAGGTTTCCGAGAATTTCATGAATACCTCAACGACCCCGCCCCGTCTGAGATAAAATATCAGGCTGCCAACGACAAGATGAAGCTGGGCAATCTCCAATATGCCAGGCGGCAGATCTTGTGGGTTCGCAACAAGCTTCTTCCAGCCATACGGGAATCGAACTCCACGGAAGTGGCCAGGCGAGTTCAGATGTATCTCCTGGATACGACAGGTTCGGATTCCATTGATTCTCAGCTAAAAAAAGGAAAGTCGCTGATTCAGTCTATTTATACTTACAGACCGTCAAAACTGGACATCCCAGGTGGGCGACGTGGCAAAGAAATTAATGGGAGGTCAGCCAACAGCTTCATTTTTCGTCCATTGAGAAAACTGAAGAGGAATGGAATGACACCATCGACCCCTTACCCCGAACAGCATTCCTCGGGGGCGATCCTCTGCCTGATCCCCTTACCCTTTCCCCTGCGGCACAAAAGATGCTCACGATACCTCCAAAGGCTACAGAGTAGGCGCTCTCTACGGCTGATCGCCCGAGTTGGGACTTAAAACCTTTTTTTATATAGCCCGGCCGCGGTACTGCTAGCTCGCAAGAAGGTCACATGTCCTGTCTGCACGGTGGAGGACAAATACCCCGTGATGATCGAAGTGGGACCGGAATGGGAAGCGCACGTCGGGTCGAAGGTTCACAAGCGGCTGGCCGCAAAACAGGCGAAGGGGGAGCGGCAACAGCAGCAGCAGAAGCACGTCCGCGCCCTCGCTGCAGCATCCGGAAGGGGTTAAGAGTCCAGTGATCGTCCCCATCGCATCGCAATCATCCCATTCATCGACAACATGACGTATTCGGATCAGGATAGCTTAGGATGCAGTATATATAGAAGACCCTGTCATAAAAATAATCTCTCTCTCTCTAAATTTCAAATTTGTGACACATAGGAAGTAACTTAGGTAACCGTGAATGAACATTTATCGCCACGCCCTGGGTTTGAAGTGACGGAAGTGATGGAATGGAATACTGTATGCTCCCCATAATTGGCCCGGTCGTGAGCCACGAGGCGAGTACAAAGGCGCACACGGCTGGTTTAAGGGCTGTCCGCGCCAATGATCATGTGTATCTCTTGTGTTTCAGGGTGTCGGTGTCCATCTCTTTTTGTCAGTGTGTACAGCATGTGGAGGCACGCAAGCTGTACGGCGGTAAGAAAACATTTCCCTACTGTAGGCCTGTAAGCCAAAAACAGCTCGGCACGGGCGGTGCCAGTCCGGAACAGAGGTTCCGAGTAAATTAGGTCAAGCACCAGCGGCGTTTACACCCACCGCACCACGACAATGATATATCGAGACATCGAGACAGCGTGACTGACAAACTAACGTAAGACATCTACAGGGCGCGTGAAGTACGTATCAGATACAGGCGTGGCGTATTCGTTGGTACAAAATGACGGGCCATTAGCTATATGATAGTACAATGTGACGACCAATGGAACTGACGACCAGCGTGCCTGGAAGGGAACGAAGGGAGAAGGGTAAAAATTGCAGGCACGGGCATGGGAATAGTCGGAGCAGGACAAGCTTCGGTGAATTAATTATTGTCATCGAACAGATGACCTCTAAGGTTCTAGAGCGTCCGCGCCACCGCCACCAGAACCCGTGGAAGCCATGGAAGCCCTTCAGGAGAGGAGTGTGCCAATGACGAGTGCGCAGCCAACTAGGCTGAGAAGGGAGCCGAATTCGCGCAGCGGCACGAGGTCCGACATCATTTCCGACATCGACTCGTATTTCGGTTGGATGTATGGTGCACGACTGCGCCTTGGCGAAGCGCCATCCTCGCTCTCTGATGTTGAGGAGGACCCTGCGTCTGAGTGTTCTTGACTTGAGCTCGAGCTCGAGCCTGATGAGTCGTGGCGTGGAGCATGTATGAAACGACGTGACCATGGGTTCGTGGAAGATCTCCGTTTCAGAGGGAGCGGTGCCAGCGAGAACCTGACAGCAGCGGGCTTGGCTTTCACCGGAGGGTGGAGGGAAATGGTATCAGTTTCAAGTGTCAGGGGCACACGGCATGTCGGGCAACGTCCATCCGAACCGGTCGCAGATAACCACTGCCGGTAACATCTCAGCAATAATCCCAGTAAGAAGTACCCGTAGACTTACATCCGATAAGTGCTGGAAACAAAACAGCTGTCCGCAACACCGGGATTTATTTGGTTT
>WTXF01000377.1:0-21753 GCA_022496215.1 Russula brevipes | reverse complement strand
GTTCATGGGCTCCCCGATGGCGCAGTCGCCAAATAAGATCAGGACGAACGCACGGCGCTGCCGATCACGCCGCGCTCGATCTCGAAGATCGTCTCGATGAGCGACCTGCGGCAGCTCGTGCGGCGCATGGAGGCGCCCCGCCGCCGTCGCCTGCCTCGCTACCGCTGGTCAACGGCGATGGTACGGGCGCGGGCGCGGTCACTGGCGCCGGGGCGCAGCGCAGCGCGTGGTCGGACGGCGTGCTCGATGTCGTCGCGGTGCTCGGGGAGGGGGCGAGCGGCGCGGTGGAGGCGGTGCAGGACAAGCGGACGGGACGGCGGTTCGCGCGCAAGACGATCATCACGCACGAGGGCCCTTTGAAGCAGCTCGTGCGCGAGCTCGCGTTCCTGTCCGGGCTCAGGCACACGAACGTCGTCCGGTTCTACGGCGCGTACATGTCGCCGTCGAACAGCGAGATCAAGCTCGTGATGGAGCTCTGCGAGGGCGCAGTTTGGCCGCCATCGGGGAGCAGATCAGGCGGCGGAAGGGCCGCGTGGGAGAGAGGGTCGCGCGGGTATTGGCGGAGGGAGTGTGTGCCTCGTTCCTTTTTCTTTTTCGACCCGTTGCCTGTCATCTCACGTACGGGTTTTTTTCTGCCTGAACCGTTATCTGGGTGATCGCGATCCCCAACCCTGGCAGGTCCTGGAGGGTCTTGCGTACCTGCATTCCAAGAAGGTCATCCACCGGGACATCAAGCCCTCGAACGTCCTCCTCTCGCGACAGGGCATAGTCAAACTTGTGACTTTGGCGTTTCCGGCGAACTCATCGGCTCTCGTGCGGGCACTTTCACGGGGACGACCAAGTACATGGCGGTGAGCACGGTTGCTTTGCGATTTCACGCGCGATGCGCACATAAAACTTATGCCTTGGCTGCTGCACCAGCCCGAGCGCATCACCGGGAGAGAATACACCATCTGCGCGGATGTATGGTCGACGGGACTTTCCATCCTCGAGCTCGTCGAAAATCGCTTCCCCTTCCCAGGCGATCTCGCGCCGGTGGATCTGATCATGCACATCACAACAAGCGAGGTAGGCTTTGGGCACCGGTCTACGTTCTTGGCACCCATACGAGGTCCTCTGACATGGCGGCGTTCCAGCCACCACAACTAGAGGACGAGCCGGATCTCGATGTGCCGTGGAGCGATGCCATGAAGGACTTTATTGCGCTTTCGTAAGTTGCGCTTCCTGTCCTATATCGGACGGCTCCCGTGTGCTCAGCACTTCTTTGCGCAGGCTAACGAAAGACCCCGACGCACGTCCCATACCACGTGACATGCTTGCCCACCCCTGGTTGTCGAAGGTTGGCAAGAGGAAGGTAGATATGGAGCAGTGGATCAGCGAAGTATGGAACTGGGACGCTCCTGCTCGTGATCCGTGACGGCACCCGTCAACTTGCCTGGCTTTTGAGATTGCATAACGTTCCTCTCGCGCAGTGGACCAACCACCCCACATGCCGTCAGGGGACCCCCAAACATCGGGCCATACTCGGCTTGCTTTCGAGCGGCGTGGACGATGGAATGTACTTTCCTACCTACCCTAATTGCTTGTATTCTGTTCTGTTGCACTGTACCCTCTCACTTTCGGTTCCAGCCGACTATGCAAATGCCACATAATCATCTGTCGTGTTGCCCCCTTTGTACTACCTACAGGATACACACTCCGTTGTACGACGAAAGCAGCAGAATTGTAGGATCCTTCTTGTTTGCTTGTGGTTCCCCCCCGCGCGCCCAGGGGAAAAGAACGCCCGCAGGCATATGAAGTACCGGATGAGGGGGGAACGGTGTATTGTAAATTGTACGTTATGAAAATCGGATGGAAGCGTCGACCGACAATTGGCACCGGGCGAAAACGAAACGAACGTACAGTAGCCGCTCGGGGCTGGACACTCCACTTCCACTTCCATTGGCTCCATGATGTTCCTTGGCTGGCTGGGCAAGTCACTCCATGACAGGCGAGGACCTGGCCCCGACCGAACGAGAGCGCTAAAGAGAAAAATATCAAATTTCGAATATTGAAATACCGTACCCTTTCTGGCACACGAAGAGAGACGATTTATGGAACTGCTTGCACAGTATCCTTACACAAGTGCCCCTTCGGTTATCATGATCGTGCGCACGCCGGCATGCTAAAAACACATTTCGTGATCGTTGATGCCAGTGAGAGGGAGACTTGTTCTCCAAAAGGGATGGTGAGAGTTCCGAGCCGTCGCAATTTTTTTTTCGAGGGGGAGGAAAAGAAGAGTTGTACGTACTACTACTGCTGTACTGTATTGGAACCCCCTCTCGAACATATTGAACTTTATAATCGATGTCTCGCTGACGATCTGGAACCAATCGTGATCTTGATCTGGGTCCCCCGGCGTTCAGTTGGGCGTACAGTACAAGATGTAATCCAAGGGAAAAGGCACTTCGACGGCGACATCGTCACGCTTGCCTTTGGTCCATACTTGGAACAAATTGCCTTCTGCACAGCGTCAAGGGCGTAATCGAGAGCATAAGCACTACAGTCCTATTTTCATTGTATCTCAGGCTTCCGAATATCCTCACTCTTCTTGCCGCATCCAGACATGGCATGAGTCGAGGGACATTCTATTGTTATCCTCGAGGCACTCTTATACTTTACAGTCATATCATGGCGTCAAATATAAAGACGAAAATGTGGGTGTTATAGACGTGTGATCGGCCAGTGGCCCCAGTGCTACAGCCCATCGTACTAGTAGCAGCATTGAGCCGACACGCTTACGCATGCCCCGCGCCACCCGGCGCATAGTGCTTCTCACCGATGGCACCCTCGTGTTGGTAAAGTGGCGGTGGAGGATCGACCTCCATGCGGAAAATGTACTTCTTGATGTTGTGCGGCAGCGCCTTGATCTGATATGCCGCATGGGTCTGTGTCGGTACCGAAAAGACTGAATAATGTGCAGTGGGTGAAAAAGATGTCCTTGGCAGTGGGGGGGTACTTACCTTGGTCCAACTCTTCGAGCGACAGTGCTTTCGTCTCGGGGACGAAAAGCAAGATAGCAAAAAATCCGATGATATTCCATCCAGCATACCATCCGAATGCACCCTGAGGCTTGAACGCGCCCAGCAAACGCGGAAATGTGATCGCGACGACAAAGTTACTGCGTTGGCTAATCAGTCTGCAGTCGAGTCTCAAGGAGTTATGAACATACAAGAACCACGTGAGCGCCGTCGCATAGGACATGCCAATGTCACGAATGTACAGAGGGAAAGCCTCGGCAGAATATGTGAACGGCACAGGGCCTTCTCCCGGAGAATATACGCAACCAAACAGGTAGATACCTAGGGCTACGATTCCAATTCGTGCATTTCCTTCCGGAATCCAGCTAGCAAGTAATCGTCAGAAAACGAGGAAGGAAAATGTAAGCATGCGCTTACAATGCAAAGCCAGTCAAGAGCAAACAGAGTGCCATGAGAGGAAACGTGACGAGTAGGAGGTTTCTACGGCCAAATGTGTCGATGGTATACACGGCAGGGAGCGCCATGAGGAAGTTCAGGGCACCAAAGCCCCACGAAGCAAGGAGAGCCTGGATTTGGGTGAAATTGGCTTCCGTGAATATTGTGGAAGAGTAGTAAGCAATAACGTTGACGCCGCAGAATTGTTGCCTAGGATGGTCATCAGGGCGGGGGGACGCATTCCTTGACTTCAAAACTCACATGATCATGACGATGGAGGATGCAAGAGTCGCGCGGCGGTTACGGGGGACAGTGAACAGCTCAAGATAGCGGTTTCGTCCATGGGTAAGTTCCTTCTCCGCCTCGAGGAGGACGTGAATATCTGATCACGGGTGAGAAGTGGTATGATGAGAAGAAAAGAACTGACAGTAGAGATCTCGGGCGGCTTGCACAGGGTGGCGGCGGAGCCGCTCCAGCGACTTGAACGCATCTACGTAACGACCTTTTGACATGAGCCAGCGGGGTGACTCGGGACAGAAAAAGACTTGAAACATGAGGAAGAGTGCGGGTATACCAGCCTATGTTGATTGTGATTGTGAGTGCGGAAGAATGAGGGCTGATTGACGCAAGTACATACTGATGCGAGCATTAGACGCCAGTTGAGGCCGGTGACATGAGGCTTGTCAGGAACCTTGAAAAAAGCAAGATCCGAGACATAACCCAACATGATGCCAAACGCGGTCCACATTTGCCACATCATGACAAGACCACCTCGGATGGCAGGAGGACTACATTCTGCAGCGTACACGGGAACCGTGGAGGACTTGGGGCCAACGCCTAGTCCCAAGAAGAAGCGAGCAACGAAGAGATGGGGCCATGAGTTGGTCACACCTTGCCAGATGCAGGTGAGAAAAGAGAAGAGAGCGCAAATGAAGATGGTGCCCCGACGACCGAACCGATTGTTGAGAGGTTCGGTGAGCCAGCAACCAATGAGGGCACAACAGAGCTACAAAAAAGTGAGTGAGGACGAATGAACGACTTAGTTTGGGCGCATACATATGGAGCCGAGTTTACAAGGCCAAGGAGCCATTGATTCTGGCCCTTGTTGCCCGTGTTCGGGTCGATGCCAAACTGTGGAGCAAAGAACAGATTGGCGCCGTTGGACACCGCTTCATCCATCTGATTAAATAAGGGGGTTAGATAAGCGAGGTGTTCCAAACGCAACGCTCACTCACACCTTGGACCGCGGCGGCAACGGAGCATAGAATTACAAGATAGTATAATGTAGCAGGGTGGTCCCAACGGTGCGTGAGTTCTCGACGGAAGATGTTCTTTTCGGTTTCGCTGAAATGAGAGACATCCTCGAAAGCGAGGGGATCCTGTGCCGCGAGGGCACCTTTCCTGAACAGTTCTTCTAGGTGCCCGAGACCATGCGTTCTGGCAAACTCTGCTCCATCGTCCATGAGCTGCTCTTGGGAAAAGCCCGAAAGCGGGTTGGCCAGCTTTGCGTTGACGTTTGAGATGGCATTGTCGACGCGCCGCGGGCTGTGCGGGGGATCCTGCTTTTCGTCACGGATGGACCCCACATGACCTTTCTTTTCGTCGGAACCTTCGGCGGACATGGCAGAGATACGAGGAGGGAAGCTTCAAGAGGGTCAACCCGGAAAGTTGGAGCTTCTTCACGCATGGCTTTTATACGTCCGGGTGAATGGAATGGCAACCGAGCTCACTAGCAGAACGCAGTGCTTCGCCTTCGCCGGTCTATCGGCCGCGTGGAGCTAAGCGGAGTGTCATTTTCCACTTTAGCGGTCGATGTTGGCTGATTTGGGGTTCTTTCCCGCAACAATGAACTCGGGCAAGTCAAACGCATATTGTCTTCCAC
Organism: Russula brevipes; assembly: GCA_022496215.1. Lineage (NCBI taxonomy): Eukaryota > Fungi > Basidiomycota > Agaricomycetes > Russulales > Russulaceae > Russula > Russula brevipes. Next base: position 16,416 of record WTXF01000377.1, on the reverse strand, counting down.
CGGCCCCGCCTCTCGTTGCTGCCTATAGCTCGTGGTATATGGTATATCCTGACCGACGGTCCTTTATCAACCGACTACTTTTCGCGTTTCACGCGGGAAAGAATCATGCCACACCAGGGAGATACCGCCCCATGGACCCTCGGGTTATTTCTGGAACATTATATAGACTGCTTCGCGAACTCTGAACAGCCTTCCCGTGGTCGCAACTGCTCTGCTGGCGCCGCCGGAGACCTGCTGCGGTTTAACAATGACACATCACCTTCGCGAACCAATGGGCCGACTTCCTTTTCCGGCAACCACCACGTCCGCGGCATCACCCTCGCCAAGCTCGTACCCAACCAATCAACGCTTGTTCGTGCTTTGTGGGCCTGCCCAACCGGACTGGTGCTCCTGATTGCAATTTTGGCCTGCGGGTTATGGTTGATGTTTTTTTCTGGGGTTTGGAGGTGTTCAATATCCTAAATGTTTATTTACCATGACGGTGACCGGGGCCGCGTAATGCTGGAATCACAGGACCTGCCATCCTCCAGCTCAATATACGACGCCCGGACGTGCTTCTGGCAGAATAAGGAAGCTGACGCTCCGCCAGTGACGCGATTCGCGTTTCACGCGGGAAAGAACTCATGCCATACCAGGGAGATACCGCCCCATGGACCGTCGGGTTATTTCTGGAACATTATACAGACTGCTTCGCGAACTCTGAACAGCCTTCCCGTGGTCGCAACTGCTCTGCTGGCGCCGCCGGAGACCTGCTGCGGTTTAACAATGACACATATGTATTGGGTCCGCTTGCGTTCATGGAAAACGGTCCCTCCTTTCGGGATTACTCACGTCATTGCATCGCATCACCTTCGCGAACCAATGGGCCCCACATGAACATCGCACATCGTGTCTGTGTCAGTGACATTAAACGTAACAGGTAGCACCAGGGGCAAGTCCTGCTTTTCCCTTTCCTCCACTCTCTGTTACTACCTATGTCCAAATCTTATGTCCTGCTTGCTCTTTTCTCCTAAACGTGACAGATCATGGCATACCTTCCTTGGAAACCAGGCTCCGACAGCACACCGGATAGACGATCATCCTTCCCGGCGGGCGGCTAAATATTAATGGTCCACTTCATTGGTGCCATACCCATGTGCCATACCCATGTGCACACCTCCACACACCCCCAAACCATCAAAATGTAGCGTCAACAATGTGGGAGAGCCGACCGGCCATCACGCTGAATGATGAACAAAACTCTGTCCGCCCACGTATTCTCACATACAGTACATGGCCGCCACCCGCGGAGCTCTGCGCATCGGCGGGGAGCAGAGAGCCTGGTGAAGTTGAACGGACGTCAGCTGGATAGCTGGATATTCCGAGGTCTATTAATAGGTCGCTCCACTCATCCATGCATGCACATGCGCCACGTGCCAACTGTCATCCGACACCCGGCCGCGGCCGAAATTATTGGAAGCCGTCAATATGATGACGCAATGACATCCATGTCGTTCACGATGATTTCCCCCCTTCCTCTCCACTCCTTCTCCCCAGGAGCTGTGTTTCAAGTGGTAACTAGATCCTCATGATTTCGCGCGTTTCTATTATCAAGCTTGCAACCCGCTTCCGAGCCTGCTCACCCTGGGACCGCACGCTTGGCTTCGGTGGTAGCTCACCTGCGCGCAGAATTCCAACTGCTATCAGGATCGCCTATTGCAATGACCTCATCCCAATCCACATCGTGTGGCGGCTGATCCATAGGGTCAGTAGTCTGGTCCTGTCACCACCGAAAGTCCTCAATGGCCTTTCTTGCGAGCTATCAAATTGTACCATGGCGGCCCACTTTGCGCCAGGCGCTCATGCTAGCTTGAGTAGCGTGCGTCATGAACGAGAGCATTTACATTTACGAGGGCTTCAGCTAGAGATGCAAATTGTCCAGCCCATATTTTCAAGGCGATACCTCTGCGGCTCCAGTTCCGTCCTTCTGTGTCTCGACTGTGGATCACGACTATTCACTTCACTCTTACAGCTGCCAGTGAATTGACTGTAATACAGAGTTTCACGACTCGCAAACAGAGTCGTTACATTGCCAAATCCGCATTAAGCCAGATACGAAACAAGCGAACCTTCCCCTACAGTTTATGCCGACCTGGCTTGTACTATACTGTACTCTGGATGGACGATACAAACGAAGATTTGCGTGACAGCGCACGTGACAAAGGGTTATAAATTTTGATACTTGGTTAGAGGATAATTGATCCTCACCGATGTCTCATATATGCGCCCGCTACCGCTACTGCCTGACAAGGGCCGCCGGTGCGGTAGAGACAAACAAGTCTCGTGGGACTTGTACCAGCAGCATTACCGCATTACTGGTTTCTAGCCTTCCGAAATTCTCCCACGGGTGCACGGGGCTGCGCTTTCCCACGGCCGTGGCTGGAACTAAAATTAAAACTTTGTCATTTTTTTTCAGAAGAACACGGCGGGCAACCCAATGACAAATTGATATCTCCCTCAACCCTCAAGGGAAAGAGCGTGAGCATCAATCTAAGCTTGTGGGCGCTGGGTTGACGTCAATCGATTGAGCGTTACCCGGAGGGTCACCGGTCACCAGTCACTGATCGCTGTCAAAATGGCCTGAATCCCAACTAGGACTGGAATCCCTCCATAGGATCTGCATTATTTTTTTATCGAGGCAGTATAATCCTGCCGACTCACATGGCCCGTGGACGGCTGCTGGCCTTGCGTTTCCACCTAGGAGTATTATCCTGCCCCCAGGTTTTCATCTACTTTGTGCTTGCATTCCGTCACTTGTCACTTTAGAGGTTCCACACAAGTGGTCGTCACGCATGGTGCACGCACACTGATAAGTCGGGCTTGTCAAAAACAGAAATGGCTTATGTTGTTTCCGGATCATACACTCCTCCGTCGCTCCACCCCCCTCTGGGCGCGGGAATGCGGGACGGGCGGGTGTTACTATTTCTATTTTCAGGATTGGATCACGGGACAATGAAGAGACACTGTCCACTGCTGTGATTGGTGGCGCCTACGTGCGCACCTATTTTCCTCGAGCGCAGACCAATTATGTTATACGAAGACTTCGTCCTCCGCTCACTTGCGCTGCCTTCATCAGCAAAAATACAAAATGCTTCACAACTTTTTGAACTTTTTAGCTTTATACAGAGAATTTTTAAAATCAAAAGGTCATAAAACAACTTTTTCTGGAGTTTTTTGGCTTCATAGTGGATTTTTGTATCATGACTTTTCCGGGAATTGGGTCGGTCTAAATGACTTTCTACTTTTTACCTTTTTTGACTTTATAAAGACTTTATAAAGCTCAAAAAGCATTGTGTATTTTTCCTGATGTTGCCTGGAATACGGGGGTAACTTCTCTCAGGATATCTTCATTGTCGGCAAGTTGGCGATGCTCGCAGTTCGGAATCTCAGCATGGCGACTTCAAGTTATGACCACTCTGTCATTGTGTTCGTGGGACACGAGTACATCGGGCATACAGCAAGTCAAGGTACAGCAGTAACTAGTAGTGGTAGTGGCACAGCACCGTTGAGCGGTGGTGGCAGCCCTGCAAGCCCGTGGATTGGGCCACGGACCATGGTCACTTCCATGGGTCGCAGTTGAGACGGTTACCAGATCAAACCGAACCGGTTTCATATGACATGTGAACGGACCGGGTCGAGGAGCGAAGAGACCGGTTTTCCAAAGTGGAGGGATGGCTCAAACGCCTCCTAAAAATTAGACGGCAGCCATATAATCCCCTTGATTCGACACCGCAAGACACAGCGTCAGAGAGGAGGGCAGTTGGACTGATCAATAACCCGTTGCCATCGTCACATTTCCTGCCCTGCCGAGCTCGCTGAGCATCAGGCATACATACAGTGTACACGTGAACTAAATTTGAAATAAACTCAATTGTGTACAAGTTTCCATTCGTCTCATATTGAAGCAAAATAGGTTGGGCAGTGACCTACATTCCCCAAATGCCTGAGGGACTTGATATCAAATGCGCACTGGCAAGTCTTATTATGTAAGTCGTCAGGGAATAACAGGGTTTCTGATGCATCAATATGCATCAATGACCGCCACCGGCGCATGTAGGTGGCGTTACTTCGATTCACGTTGCGTGAGCCTCTAGCGCTCTAGCACTCATCTAGAAAGGCAACCAGTTGTCGCAAACGCCGGTACTGGCGTTGTCCGGCGACAAGGCTTTCCCATTCGTCCATTTGGCAACGTGCTCGGCAGTACGATAAGCCATACAGAGAAAATAGATATCGCATCTCATTACGCTGGCGCCAACCTCAGATGATTTCGGACATTCGGTAATTGCCGAGTAAAAAGCAATGGCACAGCAGAACTACAGAGCAATATATACATGACGGATCATGAAGCAAATCCGAATAGGAGGGATGATGGTAGAAATGATTCGGCGTGATGAGTGATATAACGTACGCAGAGGTTGAGATTGTCCGCTTCATGAAACCGGAGACAAACCAGACATCAAAGATGCAAGAATATGTTGACACAGACGCCTTTTGACGGGTACAGCTTGAAGGCCGGATGTCGGAATGTTGTACAAGGTGGCGAATGGCAAAGGGTGTTCATTACATTGGACTTGCAACCTGGTAGGTGCTGACCTTGACTAGCTTGACTTGTCGACGGGCGAGGGCGAGGCGAAGCTGAGGGTACTGATATTGAGTCGAATAGCGGTCAGGTGTAGATGATCATGCTACAGCGCAGATAAAGGCATAAACAAAGGCTAGGTGCTTGGACAATGAGGGCGGCGGTAGGCAGAGAGGGGCTGCAAGGCGGTCAATAGTCAGGGTCGATCATCTCAATAGCACCACATTGTTCGCAGTGGCTCCACATTGTACGTTGTCCATGCGAACTAGAGGCACAGGCGACGCGTAATTTTGGGATCTGGGTGCAATTCCTGCAGCGCATACGAGAAGGGGCGAAACAACGCAGAGCGAGACAAGGCCGCCAGCAACAGCTCAACAGTCAGAAACTAGAGCAATCGGAAGAAGATGAGCGCACTAACCCGCGATGAAGAAAACTGTTCTTCGGTTCGAGTAGACCGACAGTCCTTCGCGGGGGAGGGGAGGTAGAATATCTTGAGAAGTTATGCGAGTCGGGGTCAACTGAGCCATCCGAACCAAAGAAAGGATTGGGGTAGAAGTTGAACGGGGGATACGCGGGGGCTATATGCACATGAAAATGAGCCTAGAGGGAAGAGCGAAGGACATGAAGACGGACCGTCGCCGAAATCCGAGCTGCTGGATGTGCTAGCACCAGAGTCTAGGCGCATATGGTGCTGCTCGGAAATCACAGGCTCAAGAGGAGATACGTCTGAAGAAGCATCAGACATAGCAACATCTGCCTCTGACTGGTATGTAGGGAAGGGAACCAGACGCAGTTGCTTCGACTGACGATATATGCGTTAATGCGGGTGTATTGTAGCGATACTCATGGCGGAACCTACAGAGCGGTCAGAGTCGCTAATGGTGTCGCGATCAAATTTCCTCTTCAGAGACATGGTATGAGAGGGAAGGGATAATGCAAGTAAATGAAGGGGACGAGTAATAATGGGAGTTGAGAGGGGCTCTGGCAAGCCTAGGACAAGCCAGGTACCGTAAAGATGAACCCCACTTTATAACTTACGTGTTTGTCAGTATTTGCTGACATTATCGCGGGGTTTAAATACCACATAATCAATGAATTTCCCAGTCTGTCAGGGTGAATATTCTGATGCCGATTGGACCATTCCCAATTCGGCCAGGGAGTGAGACCAATGTCTCCATATGCGGCAACAAGCACTGTCAAGCAGGAGTCAAAAATGGGGTGGGGTTTGCCGGAATTGAAATCGGAAGCTCGGCGTGATGGTTGTCACGGAGGCTAGACTTGCAGGGTTCTCAGCGTCACGATCCCGGACATGTCTCCTTGTCACGGATCTTATCGCCGGTCTCTGCCGGTGGCACTGCAAACGGCATCTGTGTGCGGCTGTTGGTGTGTTTGCCCGGAAGTGGCTTGGGTGACACTGCCAGCCTCGCCTTCAACCGCCCATAACCTCCGCGTACCCAGGCCGTCCGTTTTTATTCCCATGGCGAACGTTGCCCCCCCGCAAATACCTGTCCCCGCCTTTCTCGATCCCCTCCTTTCATACCTCGCTTCCTCCCTCCCCCTGCCTGTCTACAGCGCGTTGATCACCCTCCTCGCGCACGGGCTCGCATTCTTCAATGCGCTGATCGGCCTCGGCGCTGCGCTGATATCATCAAGACCGACCGACTGGGATGTGCAGAAGATCATCCCGCCCCTCATCACCCTTCTCGCTGCGTATCTCGCGCTCGCCAGCGCGGTGCGCACGGCGACGTGGTTCGTCCGCATGACCACGTGGCTGATCAAATGGGGAATCGTTACCGCCGCTCTTGCTGCGGCAGCGGCGTGGCTCGTGGGAGCAGGGAACGGAGGCGGTGGCATCGTGTCCGGTCTCACCGCGATGGCGTTGGATCTGCTCAACGGCCGGTGGCGGGACGCCGCGGCAGGCGGCTCGCGCAGCAGTCACCAGCGCGCGAGACCGCGACCACAAGCGTGGGACTCATTTGACCAGCACTGGGAGTGGCAGTTCGAGGAGCAGCAGTGGAATACGGCGGATGCTGCGAGCCCGGCGGCCCATGTGCAGCGGTTCGTTGCGAGTGCCCTTGACCGCGCAAGAGAAGGGAACTGGTTTTCCATTGCGGGTGATATGCTGCACAAGTTTTCCCCGCGTGAGCAGTCAGGAGAAAATGAAGATGATGCGCGCTCGAGATGACAGCGCAACAAAACGATTACTGCCGATCACGATGACTGATGACTAGCGATGACTGCTTTACCTGTGCGCTTATTCTTCGCGATATTTAATAGTCTCAGTATTTAGCACTGTAAATTAGCACCCTTCTGTACTTGTCTTAGAAACAACTCGCATATACATCGCTTTTGGTCAGGTAGCATTTCTCAGTGCCATGGATAAGGTGTATCTCTATATCTATCTTGCAAGCAAGACGCAAAAAATGGTCAAGTACGGACATGTTCTCGCTCTAAGCCGCCGCAACCGGAGCGGTCTCTCCTTTCTGTTGGGACCGATGCCTGGGGAGCAGTCAGCTCGGCTTGGAACAAAGGAGCGCAATACTCACTGGGCGATACGCGCTAATTGCCCGAGGCCAGTTGAGCCGACGAAGAAGTTCACCTACAGAACACAAAGGCGAATGAGGGCCGAGTCGGAACCGACGCACGGACAAATACCCACCGCCGCAAGCGAATAATTGACAGGAGTGATGACGAGTGAATAGCGCACCCAGATGAAACCGGTCGCCGCGAGCGCTGCAACAGGCCCAAATAAAAAAAATTAAAATCAATACGGGCAGAGGGTACTGTATATAATCGGGACAAAAGACGGCACACGCACCGACGTTCTGCGATACAGAGAGTTTGTCCGCGGGACGACTGAGGTCCTTCACCCCCGCAGCGACAAGACACCATTTCATGAGAGGGGCCCAGAAAAAGACGGTTTTGGGTCCTGTAAAGGGCCGAAAACCCCACTCCAGTTAATTGTCTCTCGTCGCGTGAGAACTTCGTTAGTGTGGCGCACCAGCTGGATGGTTCATGAATGACTGGAATTTGGATGCTGATGCGCCTGCTGCTGCTCCAGACATCTTTGCAGAAAGTTAGGGGATATGCGGGGACGTAAAGGTTGTAGAGAGGTAGAGAGAGAGATTGAATTGACCCGCTCCGACCCCAGCGCATCTTTGAAGCGGCCAGAATTTGTCACCACCGTGTTCGTCCGTGGGAGCTTAAACCCCAATTAGGAGAGTATGTCTCACGCGCATTGCATTTCCCCACCACACCAAACTCGTTGGTAGTAAAGTTACTGTTACACGGAGTCCACTAGGGCCTCAGGCCTCAGACAGGAGCACACAAACACATACTAACGCATACTTAAGGGACCATTACATACGTAGTCACCGTGACAAAACAACAAACGAAAACTATCTCGGCATATATCGTTTTGAGAACTCAACTTACCTGTTGCTCCATCGATCATATACATTGATGTTCCCATCGTCGACCGCAAGATTGTCCACAGACTAGTTAATATCTGTCGTGACTACGGTGACGGCGGTGGTGATGACGATGACGATGACTGTGACGAGGACGACGGTAATGATCCTCCGGGGGCGAGATGATCACCGCACCGGGTGTGCCAGGGTGGCTGGCGTAGCCGCCCATTGAGTACGCGCCCGGTACTCCGAGATGCTCATATCCGGGTGTGCCGTATGAGCCGGGATATCCACCGTAGGACATAGGCATACCGAAGCCGCCAGCATATGGAGCGCCTGCAGCTGAGTAGGGAGAACCTGGGATAGGTATGGCACCGGACATCGGACTGGGCGGGAGATTTCCACCAATCCGTAGTGGGCTACTTCCTCCATATGCACTTCCCCCGCCGTATGCAGAACCAGCATAACTAGACATTGCGCCAAACGAATTTCGGCGGTCGCGGTGAGAGCCATAGCCCACGCCTAAGCTGTGAGGGTCATCCAGTTCACGTTCAGCAACTATGTAGTTGGCTGTCGCGGCCGCAGAGTCGCATGCCATCTGTAAGCCAACTTGGTCGACTGCGCGACCCGTGTCCTGCCACAGGCGTACGGCTACGATAAGGAGATCACGTGCTCAGTGCCTGAGAATGCAGATTATGATCATGATATCGACATACTTTCAGCTATTGCAAGCCCTCTTATAGCTTCAACTTGCCGTTCGTAGTCGCTGTATAGAGAGTTATACGCATTGGTGCTGTATTTGATCTGACGATATGCTTCGTAGGCCGCAGCAGCACCTATTTCTTGAGGCATCATGCGTGAGACCTCGCCCTTTGTGTGAAGAAATGAACAATGGGGCAGGAGGCGATCGATCGGCAACGTACGAGACCACCGTAGGCGCGACGATGCCACATCTTGGCCTCGTGCTTCCCAAGCCCTCCCATACCCGACGAGAAACGTGACATGGTGTTTTGGTAGAAGTAGCTATTCATCACTCGTGAGTCGTCTTCCTTTGTAGTTCGGTCGAAGGACTTACGGGTCGCTGCCCATGGCATGGGCAGAATAGAAATCTTGTCCAGTCCCTGTGTGTGATAAGTTCTGCAGTTTTCCTATTTTCCGATGAGCTGGCATACATACATGTAGGTTGTGGCTGATAGGCGGGGAGGGGGGGAGCCCCAAGTTGAAACTAGGAGCGTTGAGCCGGCTGACGACAAGTAAGATACAAGGGTCGACGTACCTGCTGGGTTCCCCAGCCGGGGGTATACCGGTAGTGGTTATAGGACATGGAGGTGCAGAAGGTAGGGCAAGTTTGGAGGCGTGGTTTCGTGTATCAGAATATGACCCACAGCCCAATGTGGAGCGCCCCACAAAAGAGGACAGCACTGCGGAGTCCGGCACTGACAGGCAAGATACCATCTCGTCTGATTCCAGAAGGACCTTGCGGGTCACGCGACTTGAACTTGAGGCATCGATGATGCCCTTGACCCCACCCACAGCTGATTCAAACAGCAACCGATCGCAGTAGATCCTTCCGAGACTTAGGCGAACCGTGTCTGACCTCTGGAAGCGCTGCGGAATCCATCATGACACAGTGGTTTCACCCTCAAAGACGATAACGCCTGTGATGAGGGAAGGTGATATATGGACCGCACCTTCCCGTGAGAACGCCCTAGGCTCAAAGCGGGGCCGTACATCGTCCGCCTGACAGCGCCGAGCGTGACGGGCGCACGCCGCCAGACTGGGGCGCTGGAAGCTGAGGCGTAGAAGCTCTGACTGTTAATGATTGCGGGACTTACATTTTATCTATTGTCTTATCGCTGGAGGCCTGCCGCCACAGTGAAAAAAACTGCAAAGATGGTGGAATAGAATTGGGACGGGGAACGGTTGGCAGGGTGCGCGTGCACGTGACTTGGGCCATCCGAGTCCCACACAAGCGCGGACGTGTACGTGTTGTGTCGGTCGGAGAAGGGAAAGGGCGGTGTCCCTGTCCTACTGTAGCTCTGCCGCACGAATAGCCCCGTCGAGCACCCGGAGACGAGGTGCAGCCTCAGTCGTCATACTGTCAACATCGTCAGCAGACCATGACAGGCGCGTACGTTCTCATCGTGGACCGAGTTGTATCTCCCCTGACCTCATGTAGACTACACAATTTTCGAATCTCCAGACTTTGATGCGAGCGAATATGCCAATGCTGTCCTTGCCGGTGAACCCTACCCACTACAACCTGGCCTATCCAGACCCGCAAAACCCACCGGCTTGGAACCTGCGAAAGAGGACATCTCCGTTGCTATCGCGAAACTAAACTATGGGGTTGACGATGTCTCGAAACAGATTAAGAATGTGGTGCGTTCTCAGGGTTGGGTATTGTCTGTGGTTAACAATCTATTCAGGTCACAGCACACCATGAAGACTTACTGGAGCAAGCCGCCGGAGTCGGAGAATTTAGTGGGTCTTTGCAGGTTGTTCGAGAAGGGCTTGACGCACTTGATGTATCCTTGGAAAAGTGCGTGCTCATGTCAGTCTGGGCCCCATGTGGTCCTCATCCCGAGTTTGCTCAGGCTTCGTCAAAAATTTCGTTACCCTTACCAAACTATGCAAGCGAACGTAAAGCGTTTGCAGCGCCTCCAGCAAGCCTCCGATGTTCTGCGACGGACGTCCCGCTTCACAACCCTCGCGAAGCGATTGCAGGCGCAGATGGCCGAGGTTGGTGATGGTGCGAGTGGCGCTGCCCCACAATCGAGGGTGCCTGAACCAAGAGCGAACAATGGTGTACTTGACGGCCGGCGAAGCGCCACGCCCGGACTGGATTACGAAGGAGAAAAGGAGCGCTCCCTCGCACAGGCCGCGCTTACTATTGCGGAGCTCGGTACGGTGTTTCATGGATGCGAATCACCCGCGGCAGCTGAAAATCCGTCTTAGGCGACCTTTTGGAGATCTCGCCTGATGCACCTGAACCAATTTCGGAGGAGTTACCCCAGGCAGATGCTGAGCCATCGCCCAGTAGGCACATTCCGCTCCGCTCCATCAATGCCGTCGCTGTGCATCTTCCATCAATCGACGCTGCGCGCACAAGAGTCACGGCCGAAATGGAATCTATGGTTTTGGAGGGCCTTGCCCAAGCCGCACGTCATTTTCCACGCTTTGGGAATGTGCACTTGTTAACCCTCTTCGTTCCACAGAATCAGCCATTACTTGCTACTTCACTTCAGACAGCGTACAACCTCCGACTGCTGCCTGATCTTGTACAGAACCTCATTTCGGACCTGTCGGATGCAGTCGAAGCCCGGATCAAATCCGCCTTTGATATGTCACAAATCTCCAAGGAGCTGAATGCAAAAGGTGATCATTTCTCGGCATCTTCAGCACTTCCCGGAGCCGACCCAAGAATCACAGATTCCGCATCGTCGTCTGCGGGGCTCATCTACAAGTCCCGTATTCGCCAGGAGCCTACCAGCGTAACGGCACCGCAATGGGGACAAGCGCTCTGGAGCCGGCTAACAGCTCTTGTTGAGGACATGGCGGGTGCATGTGTCAAAGTAAACTCGCCAATCTCATTTATGGAATTAGCTTTAATGGCTGTGACGCCTAGGTGTATACCTTGGAGAAAGTTTTGAAGTTGAAGAAGGATCCAATCTCACAGCTCGTCTTTCTCGACGAGGCTATGAAAGTGGGTTCGATCCTGACATTGCGCCTGTAAGTCTCATAATGTTCCGCAGGTGCTGGAAAATAAACCAAGCACAATATTCTGGGCTGCATTAGCTCGATCTTTGGAGAGGCAAACGCGAGACGGAGCAAGGAGTAAGAGATTTTACAAAGTTTACAAGCGACTCTTAACACAGTTTCTCAGGTTCATCTTTCCTGCAACAAACACTGAGTTCCAGCTATCCAAAGCTTTTACGCCTCTTCCACGATTTCTTTTCAAAAATTGCGGTGCATGCCGACACTGTATATACACACGAGCGGCAAAGGTCTGTACGCGTTTTGTGACACGCTCAGCGACAAGTCTTTACTCCCCCCCAGCCCAGAAACTGTTCTCATTCTCCGAGCACTATCGACCTTCGAGGCGCTCTACCTGTCACGGACGTCCAACAAAATGAATGAGTCTGTAGGGCAAGCTTTCCAGGGCGGTGCCCGTGCACCACCTTCGTCGGCCGAAGGGACCAATGTGGCGCGAATGATCGCGAACGAACTTGACGCAGCCAAATTCGATCCACTGCTTGTGCGTTCCGTCGCCCGCGGCGCAAAGTCAAGTTTGGACATGCTGCTTCAACGTGCGGATAGCCTCATCGTACGGGATCGGACTGTACTGCTTCTTTCGGGGCAGTCAGCGACGCCCCAACAAGTGCAGAACTTCTCCATGGCATCATTCCTGTATCATTGTGGAACTAGGATGTGTGCACTCGACGAAGAGCACTCTAATGATGTTTATGCTATCCTGCGCCCGTCGGTGGTGGTAAGTGCTCGATGTTTGTATGGGTCAGGAACCCTGCCAATAACTAATCGACAGAGCATAATGGAGGCCTACGAGCGTATCGTAGATCCTCTCTTGGCAGCTATCAAGTCAGAGTCTGGCGCGATCATTGCAAGATTGCATCGTGATCCCCTACGATCTGCTGATCCTCTCACCGATATGGGCGGTTCGAGCCCATACGTCAAAGACCTCACGGAGAAGCTAGCATTTGTGAAGACCGAAGTCCTCGCACGCCTCCAGATCGACGAGGTGGCACGAGAATGGTTCGTCCGCACGTATTCTCTTTGATACGTGATGTCCGAAGGAGAAATTTTCCCCTGCAGGCCGCTGGATATAGTGAGATATATTCTCAGGGCTTTCGTGCTGCACGTCTCGATCGTCAAACCACTCGATGAAACGTGCAAGCTCCAGCTCACGGGCGACATGACCGAACTGGAGTTCTCTCTGGGTGCCTTCGTGTCCGAAGGCAAGGGCAAACGTGGGGGCGGCGGGCTCGACGCCGCCGGCGCGGAGTACCGAGCCCTCCGCGCGCTGCGCCCCTTGCTCTTCCTCGAGACTGCACGTCTCGCAGAGCCGGGCGTGACGGCGGGGCTGCCGCCGCTCGTGGTGCTGCACCACATCCTCGTGCGCGCGCCGATCCCGCTGCCGCATGCGTTGCACGGGTGGCAGGCACCCGAGTACGTGCGGTGGGTCGAGGAACACTCGGAGGAGGAGGCGCTCACGCTCATCGATGGCGGGCTGACACACTGGGAGAAGACGAGCGAGGCGGAGGGCCGGGATCCCGCGGCGGAGTACCTGTTGTTGGCGCGTAGCGTGCTGGCAAACGCGAGGCCTCAGACGTTGACGTAGCGAAGCGGAGCGCGCGCGTTTGGGCAGACAGGCAGGCAGGCACAAGGACAGGCGTACTTGGGCACGGGCCACGCGGTCGCAGCGCGTTTTCGATGAGCGCCTTTGGCTTGCCCTTTTTTTTTTGTTTCATTTTTACGTGGTTTGATACGTGTCACCCTCGTGTTCGGCCGCCGCGGGCGCGAATGACCGTGAGCCCACAACAATTGGGCCATGGGAAAGGTTTCAGGTCCTCGGGTTTCCTGCACCAGGAGACCGGGGCCCGTCATTATCAGAGGAGATAAACCGCTTTTTGAAGGGTTTCTAAAAGAACATTCTAGCCCGATGGTGCCCTTTGTGGGCGGTGGGTGGTTATCTTAGGGAAGAACCTCTCATTGTATTTTCTTCTTGCTTCTATCGTCGCCGCCCGCCGTTTGTTTCATCGAGAGCGACCTTCGGGGACCTTCTACGCATCGCAGAAAATCCTTTACTGAACGCGACGCGGCGCTTCTCCCAGAACGATGTTCGAAGCTGTCTCCCGGCATTTCCCTCCTGTGAAATTGGAAATTGTTTAATTCAGCCTCCACCACTAGGGTCGGTTCAGTGTGGGCTGCAAACCCTCTTACTTCAACACACCCAGTGGATATGTTCAAGTGAGCTGGCCCGCAGCCCGCCCACTGAACCAACCCCAGTGCTGGCCGCTGCTGGATTGCATTGAAGCAAGGGGCTGGTTCATCGATCTGTGTCTTCCTTCTCTTGTCCCGGCCTGCGCCCATCTTTGTAATCGTGGCCGTGGCCGAGCGGAATTTTGTCGCGAACCCGCATCTGATGCAGATCTGATGTTCCAGTTCAGCCACCACAAATCAAGCCACAAATTGTCTTGGAACCCAGGAGAATGTACTGTATCCCTGAGCTGGAGATAGTAACGTACATGTTCTCCCTCCCTCCCCAGGTTGTCTGGTGGTGCTGTGAGGGCTCAGAAATCCCGAGAGATCGTTGTGTGCGAGTGCAGAAGCTACTAACTATCGCCTACTAGTACTAGGTTGAGTTTCAATCACGTGGGTCGTTTCCGCCGAGATGACCGCTGCCCTCTGCGCCAAGTCATCAACGTGCATCAACCATCGCGCCAAGTCATCCAGTCAGTTATCGCCATCTCGCTATTGTAGGTAGGAAATAAGGGGAAGTGGCTGTTGTTGTTATCCACCATACTCAAACTTTTCCGTCGACTGCATTGGCGCTACGTGATGTATTTTACTTCCTGATATGAATGCATATTCGACTAGTTTGTTTGAGTCTTGAGTAGGAAGGGGAACGATAGGGAAATAGGATACGCGCAACGGAATAAGCGAGCTGCGAGACAATGAACGTATGAACGTATATGAACACTCGCGACGGCGGACGACTCGCACCGGAACGGAGTTAGCGCCACCAAGTACGGTATTCACGCATTTCCCCTTACTTTCTATCCGCCTTCATGACCCAAACCACGTTGCTTCAGTACGAAGCTCCATGTACGTATCGTCGATTCTCTAGGTGCGCGCAGCATGGATAACCATCCACCTCAATCAAGGGCCCGTCTACGCGATTGATTGGTGCAAGTCGCCTGCGCCAGGGCAGCAAATGCGCCCACGCTCCGCGTTCCGTCTCGGAATCGCATCCTTCACGGAGGACTTTCGCAACCGGATCGCCGTCGTCGGCCTGCAGGACGATCGCGTGCTGGTCGAGGACGATTATGGCGACTACCCCGACTTTGTGACGCTCGTCGAACTGAACCACGGGTACCCCGCTACCGCGTTGCAGTGGCAGCCCGGCACTTCGTCGAGCTTTGCGTGGTCCCAGAAGGCGCCGATGACGGAGCTCCTCGCGACGACAGGCGATTCGCTGCGCGTATTCGAGTACACGGGCGATGCGCCCCTCGCATCCTCCTCCTTCGTTGGGCGGCAACCGACCTCGAGCGGACACCGCCTCTCCCTAAAGGCAGCGTTATCAGGGGTAAGTCCGCTCGCCGTCTCTCTCCCAAAAATTGCAGATATCCCAATGCGCCAGCGCCCCCGTCTCCACCCCCGCCGCCGCCACCGCTGCAGCAATCCAAAGTTCAGGGCCAGAGCGGCGGGGCGCCGCTGACCAACTTTTCGTGGAACGAGAAGATGCCCAGCCTCGTGGTGACGTCCTCGATCGACACGACGTGCACGGTTTGGAACCTGGACACGTCGACGGCGGTGACGCAGCTGATCGCGCACGACCGCGAGGTGTACGACGTCGCGTGGCTGCCCAACTCGACGGACATCTTCGTCTCGGTCGGCGCGGACGGCTCGCTGCGCGCGTTCGACCTGCGGAGCCTCGAGCACAGCACGATCCTCTACGAGACGCCCCCGCCGAAAAACCAGCCCCCGACCGGCCGCCCGCCGTCCTCGCCGCTGCTGCGCATCGCGTTCAACCCGAGCGACCCGAACTACATGAGCACGTTCCACCAGGACGGCGCGGACGTCCAGATACTCGACATGCGCAGCCCCGGCGCTCCCGTGATGGAGATGCGCGCACACCGGGCACCCATCAACGCGGCCGGGTGGAGCTCGACCGAAACCGGGCTCGTGGCGACCGCAGGTACGGGTGGTTTCCTTTTTTTTTTTTTCCTCCCCGGGGCGGGCCTCTGATGCCAGCTCACTAACTTTCCTTTCGCTCCCCTCTCACACAGCGGACGACTGTCAGTTGCTCCTTTGGGACATTTCGCCCCACGCTCCCGCGCCGGCGGCATCGCCACGTAATGCGAGCTCGCGGTTGAGCTCTCCAAGGCCGTCGGACGGGAAGAAGCGCGTGATCACGGACCCGATCATGGCGTATTCCTCACAAAGCGAGATTACGAACATAGCCTGGTCCCCGCAGATCGCGCCCATGACGATGAACACGGGACACTCGACACCTGCGGGGGAATGGATTGCGGTCGTCATGGGCAAATCGATCAAGGCGCTCAAGGTGTAGGCGAAGTGTGAAAGATCGCAGTCGGTTGTAGTTCCGTTATCTGTGCGATGTGGCTGTGCCCGTGGGTGTATTAC
>WTXF01000376.1:0-21798 GCA_022496215.1 Russula brevipes | reverse complement strand
CAGCTTTCTATATGCGTTTCAAAATCTGCGCGAGGACCGTTGCCAGAAGAATCGGGCGCTCGATATTGGCAACATCCTATTCATGGTGGAGCCTGAAGGCGAGGGCACCGCAAACCGTGACGCCATGATGCGCGCAAAGCACGATCAGGGTCGAAATGTGCTTTCAGGTGACGATGAAGACAGCAACGTAGCACAATGGGACCATAATCGCGAATTATTTGGATACGACGCGGAGGATGAGGCCGACAACTGGTGGGTCCAGTGGGGCCTCCTCCAAGAACGCGCCAAAGCATCGCAGTGGATGGACGATTCACAACTGGAGATGTTTTCGCTCGACGTGAGCGTGCGTGTATCGTGAGAAGGAACGGCGATGGTTCTTTCTTCCTCTCTCGACGTGCGACGCTCGCCATCGCGCCATCGCGCCCCCACGACCTTCTGTCCTATAGCCAATTGTGGCCCGGGATGCTTCGAAACGACATGAGATCTCAACGACACGGACACACTGCATACCCACTTTTGCCACGCGCTATGTACTTGCTACAGTATGTACTTTCATGTAAAACACCCCTCTGCAACGCAACGCACACACGCACACCACGATCTTCACGTCCCCATTCCCTCTCAACGCAGATCTATACATAACCGTGGATCGTCACTGACCTCTTGCGTATTTAGGACAGGTTGACGTGTCTTGTTGACATTGGCAGCGCAGCTGTGTAGCAGGTTGGTCACCCATGGGAATATATCCTATATACGCATGCGGAGAAATACCATTACGGTATGCTTCAGAAGTTCGAGATCCGATTGAGGACCCCATGGCCCCATGCCTTGTTGAAGTTACACGGGATGGACACCAGACGGACCCTGCGACAACGCCGCAGTGCGCGGGGCTCGCACCTTTTCCGCTTTAAGGATCGCAATATCGTCCCTTGGCCTCAGCCTGGGCCTTCTGGGCGCTTTGCGTGCCTGGTTCAGCCTCTGCCGCGTCGGAGTGGATCTTGACAGTATCTTGACATGCATACGAAGTGCACAGCCTCTGTACAACGTGCATGCGCATACGCACTATCTCGCACAACTCTCTTCTTGTCCAACCTTGCTGCCCATGCTCGATGACCCTTCTTAGGTTTCGCTTGTTCTGCCGGGTGTCTGTTTTCGGAAAGAAAAAACCTTGTCGAGGTTGATGCCAATTTTTTCATTTCGCTCGTGGCGTTCAAGGTTAAAGTTAAGGAGATAGCTAGCTTCCGTACTTGGGATTATGAGCTGTGAGCTGGGGGACAAGGAGACCCCCCAAATCAGGAGCGCGAGAAGCTCAAAATATGTCATTCCATTGGAATCTTTTTGATTTTTCCCTTTTCTTGCACCCCAACCCACCGCGCTTTATATCCCCTTCCGCAGCGGCGAGGAGGGCGAGAGCCAGCGAAGGTGCCATGGCCAAGCCCCCCACGTGCTCAACGCGATCCATCTCGGGCCGCCTACTTATTGTCCTGCTGCCTGCCCTGCTGGAAAAGCGACTAATAGTTCCGCCCGTCCAGCCAAAGTTAGGTTTTTGAGACGGAGATCCCGGGAGGGGGACAAGGGTGCCAGATGGGGGTGTCTTAAGCTCAAGGGACGGGGGCGTGCACCGACGTCGACGGCAGCACGACACGGCCGAAGTGGATTGGGCCCCCTCCATACGCAATGGCCAAGGCCAAGGCACGGCTGGGCACCGATGCGATGCCCCCGGCGGCTGTGTGCGTTACCGTTTCCGTGGGCTCTGCCTGAGGACCTCTTTACGTGTAAAGAACTGTGTTTTTGAAAAAAAAATGGGGGGGGGGCTAGCCGAGGCGCGAGGGGCGGCCGCTGCGCTGAAGGACATGGCCATCCCTGGGGAAACGAGGGGTGGTGTAGCCAGCCAACGACGACGACGACGATGGTCAATTGACTCAGTCGGCGTTATACTAAACCCGGAAATGCGGAATATCCTTCTCCTTCTGCCTGCCGTCCCCAATCCCCAGACCTTCTTCCCCCTTCCCCGCTTTCCCCCTCCGTCCTCCACCCACCTCGGTAGTAGTTATGGTAAGTTTGCCCCCGTCGTCGTTTCATGAGGCCAGGACGGATCTCGTGAGGATCTTGATGTCGAGGGCCCAGGGCAATCAACCAAAAAAAAGTCCCTGTTGCTACTATAAATGACGTGCATGCGATTTGCGCGGACGCAGGGAGATATAGATGAGCCCTGGCTGGGCTTCATGGCGAAAGCCAGTTGTGATCCGTCGGCTCCGGCATGCGTGTGAAACGAGACAATAATATCTAATCAGCAGAGCCCTTTTGGCGATTTACGATCAGATCATCATTTTTTTTTTCGGGGGTACGGAAGCGCCGATTTCACAAGCAAGGGCTAGGTGACACACAGATAGGCGGGTGTCATTGAATCTTACGGATTACGGAAGGAAAAAGATGTGTGATATACAAAACCACTGCGTGTCACATGGGATGGAAGACAAGGATATACACGAGCAGGGTAGGTGCAGCAGCGACAGGTAAAAGTTAGAAGGGCAGACGCATGCACGCATGTTGTCTAGGGTCCCTCGAGTGTCTCCAGACGAGCGACTTGTCTGGCACAAACAGAAGATCGTCGTCGGCGTCACAAGACCTCGCGCGAAACGGCAGGAGAAACACACCTGTCTCGCATGGCTTCCTGCCAGCGCTGCAACTTGGCGACCTCATTGACCTGGAAACCAAAGATACGCGGGCGGTACCGATCGGCGCGCAGCGCGACCGTTGCCGTGTTGATAGCGTCGCCGAGGCCGTCGGCGCCCTCGACGAGCTCGTCGCGCGGGCGCCCACGGCGGCGCGGGTCGTCCACGGGCGCGCCTGCACCCGGCAAGATGCCGGCGGGCCCCCGCGCGGGGTCCGATGACCCGCTCTTGGGCGGAAGGAGGGCGGGGTAGACGAGGAAGAGGAGGTGCGGGAAGGACGTGCCGAAATAGGCGCCGTCGATCGAGCCATGGCGCGAGGACTTGGGCGAGTAGATGTCTTCGCAGCGGCCGCAGTACAGCTTGACGGATTTCTCGTACGGGACGTCCGTCAGGCCGACTGGGAGGAGCGGTTGGCCTTGACAAAGCACGCGCGGGCATCGACCGAAATCGGCCTTTTTGTACTTGTCCAGCTGTTTGGGGCAGGGAGGGTTCGGCAGTTTTCAAGGGTGATGTTGAGGTGGGAGTTTTGTGATGTCGGTTTCTTGGATGTTAGGGACTCTCGCTGGGGAGGGCTCGAGATCGAGGCAGGACGCACCATCTTGGCTAGTCCCGCGCAGTCACTATCCATCGAGCGTGGATGAGCCCATAGAGAAGGCGTGCCTGGATGTCTAACGTCCCCCGTAGTTCCTCCTGAAAATCGTCATCTACAGCCGGATTCAGATGACGGATAGTGGATGATACGAAGATCAGGTGTCACGCGCACCGAGGTTATCAGTGATGAGGTCGAGAGCTTGCGTGTAGTTTTGGACTTCGGTGTTGAGGCCGGTGAGGTTGAACCGGTCAAGAATGTAGTCCTCTTCTACTTCACAAAAGTACTCGTTTCCCTTGGACGAGAGGAACCAAGAAATCCAGGAGCTAAAATTGGAATATGGTTGAGCTTTGACGGGCGACGGAGCGCGCAGAGTAACGCTTACTTGGAGTAGTCCGAATCAGAGCCCGTCGAGGCATCCTCCACTGCACGACGCAGCATGACGGTCGTGAGACTGGGTCAATAGCTTGAAGGGGGTGCGGTCTGGCGTTGTCACTCACTGGCAGTCGTGTTCCCGAGGGCTGAAAGGCAATAACAAGATTGGCCACCACAGTGACCGTGACAAAGTGGAAGGAGCTCTATTGGTCACAACAACCACCAACCTCGCGAGTGAAAACGTTTACAAGACGCGGGAATGAGTCTCTCAGAGAACCGGATGAGCCATCCCTTGATTTTCCAATATATTATTGTGTTTCTTGTCTGCATTGAGAGAACCAAATAAGCAGTGGGAAAACACCAATCCGTAAGTGAGCTCTGCTCAAATTTTCGCTAGCTACACCCCATGTCGCTCCCATGAGTCTGGGAGATTTTACTCTTCAAATGCCACCAAATCCTCGCTCACAGCTCGAGGTCATCACGGGAGAATCCGACCCCGACAAGCCGCAACGTCGCGGTATAACACGTCTTACCGTCGACGTACCCTCCGCCCGCCCAGTCAGCGAAACTCATCCTCCGCGATGGCGCACACCCGAGTTTTTACTCTACTACGCGGTTGTTTCTGCAGCCGTTTCATGGATGGTCTATTCACCGATACAATTCAGTTCCAGTGCGTGGGTTTCTGCGTTTGTTGCGGGGGGGGAGGGGGGCAGCGCATCGTCACAAACTGATGCCGCGTTTCATTTCTTCTCAGAGACACATCCGAACTACAGATTGTATCGTCATAGGTTGGCAAGCGGTTGGTTACCTGGCACAGAGATCGTGAGTTTTTACCTCTTGCGTCGGGCCCACTTCCGAGTCGTCGTGATCAACTGCGGCTCATGAGCTGTACCTCCCGCACGGGTCGCCCGTGGCCCCGGATGGCGCACGCGTGCCATTCAGCTCGACAGAACCCCTATGATGATGTGGCCATTTCTGTCTTATGACTAGGTCACCTCTTCTAGAAGCGGATGCATGGCGCTCTGCTGGGGTAGAGGCAATGCCCCGTCGACTTGATTCTCTTCTCGTCCTACCTTCGATGATCACCCGCAATATCCGCATAGATGGTACATTGACGACGTATTATAGGACGACAGCGATGCTCAGTACCATTCCTTTCGCTTCAACCTCCCAGCCCTAGGTGTCCTCATGGCAGCCTTCTTCGCTCTAAAATATGCGTATATGCGCCCGATTCTTCGTGGCACTGCTCCAGCCGACAATCTGCACCGAATTCCATTCTATAACCTCTCCTCACTGCTCATGCTGACCATTCTGCATGGCGCGAGCATACTCAAAATCCTTGTCATATTGTCCGTAAATTATTCACTTGCCAAGGTGACAGGTGGAACACGGTTCGCTGTACCCATCACGTGGATATTCAATGCCGCCGTGTTGTTTGCGAACGAATGGTATGAGGGATACGCGTTTGCGACTCTGCACCCACAATTCGCCTTCCTGGTGTGTCCTGTGCCTGTTTCTCCAGCCGCAGCTCTTACAATCTTCATAGGATCACTGGCGTGGCGTATATCCCCGCTGGCACCTCAGCTTCAACATCACCATGTTACGCCTTGTCTCGTTCGGCGTCGACTACCACTGGGCATGTAGTCGGATAGGTATCACAGATGTACGATCCTTCATATTTGCTTGTAGTCGGCGGGGTCGAGGTCTCACGAACCGTGACCGCAGCCCGGGAGCGCGATAAGCAGCAAGAAGCGCCCGGCTGTGTTCCACTCGCGAGACACATACACCTTCCGCAACTATCTTGCGTATACGCTCTACGCACCGCTCTACATCGCGGGGCCCATAATCACCTTCAATGACTTTGTGTGGCAGGTCGGCACGCGTGGTCCTTTCATTCACCGTCCCTATCGCTCACACTCTCGTATCCAGCTCACGCGTCCAACGGATATCGCGCCGCGGGGGACGGCGCGGTATGCATTGCGCTTTCTTATTTCGCTATTGACGATGGAAACTCTCATTCATGTCATGCACATCGTCGCGATCAAGGACGCGCGCGCGTGGAGTGGTATGACCCCCGCACAGTTATCGATGGTTGGTTTTTGGAACCTCATTTTTGTCTGGCTCAAGGTCTGTCGTACAATCCCTGCGCATGGTGATGTGAACTTCTGCTGACCGAGTGTTGGGTGGTGATGGCGTCGGGAGCAGTTACTTCTGCCCTGGCGATTCTTTCGCCTATGGGCGCTCGTGGATGGGTTAGATCCACCCGAGAACATGGTTCGCTGCATGGCGAATAATTA
Source organism: Russula brevipes (assembly GCA_022496215.1). Lineage (NCBI taxonomy): Eukaryota > Fungi > Basidiomycota > Agaricomycetes > Russulales > Russulaceae > Russula > Russula brevipes. The sequence continues at coordinate 15,862 of WTXF01000376.1, read as the reverse complement.
CTCACCGCTCGGCTTCTGGCGCGCTTGGCACCGCTCTTACAACCTCTGGATCGTGCGCTACCTTTACATCCCACTTGGCGGTAGCTATAGGCTGGCGGCGACGAGTGTGCTGATTTTCACATTTGTTGCGCTCTGGCATGACCTCAGCTCGAGGCTCCTGGCATGGGGCTGGCTCGCGGCACTATTCATTCTGCCTGAGGTCTTGGCAAGGCGAGCACTGCCTCCCTCAGCGGTGCGTGCAACCTCCTCCATTTCAATTCTTCGCGCGACGCGAGGATGGGGTCATTTGTCCCTTTCTTACGCTACCGTTTTTGTTTGTTTCAATTGCAGTTTGGGGAAAGGTGGTGGTATCGTTACGCGTGTGCGGCTGGTGGGGTCTTCAACATCCTGCTGATGATGGGTGCGAACCTGATCGGGTTTGTCCTTGGTGTGGACGGCATGCAATACTTTGCGCGAGAACTAGTCAGCAGCTGGGACGGTAATGTTTTGCTTGGAAACGGCGTCGCGCGCTTCGCTGATAATGGCGTACCCACCCCATGCAGGTATTCGCTTCCTCTTTGTCGCATGCGCCTGTTTGTTCGCTGGCGTGCAGCTCATGTTCGAGTACCGGTGGGTTCATTGTCGTGTTTGTGAATTACTGCTGATTTTCTTTAAATGAGCAGGGAGGAAGAGTTGCGTCGGGGGATACAACGTCGATGTTGAATGTAAACGGATGGCGTTGGATCATCACATTCACATTATAGATATTTGCATCGTAATACATATACCCTTGTGATCTTTCACCAGTCCCCGGCCAAGCACTACGTATCTCAAAATACTTCCAGTTTGAAGACGATTAGATCCTTCGAGAGGTCGCAACCTGATCCTCCCCCGCTCTGGATGATGGACGAATCGACAAGCTGATACTTTGGATCATGTCATAGGTCGAGGTAGACGAAGACATTGTTTTAGACGGCGCCTCAGGCCTCAGGGACGACCTGCAATGTCACATCAATACTTGGGGAGGAAACATTCGAGGTGGAGAAATTGAAGGAGAAGGACATTTCTATTCGTGTTCAAGAAGGATTTGATGCGTGCCGCGGATTCTCTGCTGCCAGAGCCTGGAGTTGTCGAGTTTTGGCTTGGTGAGCAAGTTTCGAAAGCTCGAAAGGTTGAACTCATGGGAGTTGAGCTGGGTGTACTCACCGGGCCAAAAATCTACTTCGCTTTTATCTCTACGGTCCTGGACTACTCATTCTGATTCTATCTTCTTATTGTCGGACTGGACTGATAAGGCCTAAGATCAGACTATCAGATAAAATCAATCCTGACCTTACCTAATATTGGTGCTTAAGATCCATTTCCGGCTCTAGAAAATGGCTGTCCAGTGCTTGCACCGCCTGCTGGTACCGTCCCTTGTCCTTTCCCCCCATCGTCCCCTCTGCCATGGCCTCGACGTCGACCTCTTTGTCTAACTTTCAAACCGTCTTCAATGCGGCCTTGTCTGACTATACCAAACAAACTGGAATAGATCTTGCCACATGTCCCTTCGCTCAAGATCTTCAGGGCTGCTACTCAGCCGGTGCCATCCTCGACCTCCTTCAAGAAAAAGCAAACCAGTTCCATGCCTATCGTGACGGAAATCGCAAATTGATCAACTGTCTTAAGCCAGTAGTACAAGTCCTTCACACCGTTTCTGCAATTCTTGCCGAGGGTGCTACCCTGGTCAGCCCTCTGATTCATATCTCACTTTATCTGATCGTATTTATATTTACATGCTTCCAACCTCTAGGTGCCATTCCAACCTACAGGGGCTATCCTAGTAGGAGTCGATGTTCTCCTCACGGTACGCATCTCCCTTACCTTCTTCACCTGCGCCCGCCCTTGTAACATCTCAGTATTTCAGACCGCTATCGGAGTCAGTGCAAGTTACGATGCGCTCGTTGACCTCTTTGAATGCATTGGAAACTTCCTCAACCGTCTTCGTATTTATAACGAGATCACTTTCTCCCCTTCAATGTCCGAGATCGTCATCAAGATAATGGTTCAAGTGCTTTCTGTTCTTTCCCTGGCGACGAAGCAAATCAAGCAGGGGCGTTTAAGTAAGCTGCGCATGCCCTTCATATATCTTGTTACCGAACTTGCCTCAGAGAAATTTGCGAAAAAGTTGCTGGGAGAAAGCGAGATTGAGGCTGTGCTGCAGAGGCTCGACCGCCTCACCCTTGATGAGGCTCGAATGACCGGAACAGAGACGCTTCAAGTCGTTCATGGTCTTTTAAGTAATATGAAACTGGTCATGGACGGTAAGCAATCCTTGGCTCATTCTCGATATTTCACTGGACTGGTTCGAATAGATGGCAAGACATCAATGGACGACATACGGCATGCTCTCGGTATGTTCCAGCCCACGGTCTGTGTTTGTCTGTCTGACTGCGGATTGCTAGTTGCGATGCAAGAGATGACAAGCGAGATAAACAAGATGAAACGTTAGTCTTTCACTCGTACCACTAGCCATCGCCAACGCTGAGTCCGCCGGGCAGGTGATCAATTACAAAGGGATATTCGAAGTTGGCTTTCCCCTCCAGATCCATCTAAGAACCACAACCTCGCTCGTGGCGCGCGTCGTTGTGGGACCGCTGAATGGTTCACCCAAGGTAGCACTTTCCAGGAATGGATGACAACAGGTTCCTTCTTGTGGATTCATGGGAAACGTACGCCTTTTTTTCTATCTCTAGCCCATTATTCTTGCTTATGACCATCGACCATTACTCTTTCAGCGGGCGCTGGAAAGAGCGTCCTCTGGTGAGTATCACCTCCCGGCACTCTTCCCACCATGTTCATGTCGCCAACCAGCTCGAGTATCATTCAAGAAATCAAGCTGCAATGCGATCGCGGGTTAGCCCTCATGGGTTACTATTATTTTGACTTCAAAGACGTCGCAAAGCAAGGCATCCACGGCCTCCTGACTTCGCTCCTTGCCCAGCTCTGCGCTAAATCAGATCCTTGCTATCAAATTCTTTCTCGCCTATATTCGGAGAATGATGCCGGATCCAAGGAACCTGACAACGATGCACTTACTGAATGCCTGAAGGAAGTTCTCAGAATCCCAGAGCTGCCGACAATGTACATCATTATGGACGCGTTGGATGAGTGCCCCAATACCTCTGGGTTTCCAACAGCACGCGAAGAGGTCCTGCAGCTGCTGGAGGAGCTTGCTGGCATTCGACTTTCAAACCTACGTATTTGTGTTACAAGTCGCCCAGAGGTCGACATCCGAAGCGTTCTAGAGCCTTTCGTATCTCTCCAGGTGTCCCTTCACGACGAATTTGGACAAAAACAAGATATTCTGGATTATATTAGCAATATCGTTCACTCTGATCGAAGGATGCGAAAATGGAGGCCAGAGGACATGCAATTGGTTGTCGATACCCTTTCGGCAAGGGCAGATGGAATGTGGGTTATCATCACTACGAGGTCTTGGCAAGTTTGCTTACTCAGCATTCAGGTTTCGATGGGTGTATTGTCAGCTGGAGACTCTGCGTCGTTGTTTCCCAACAGTGATTCAACGTGCTCTGGAAGAATTGCCCGAAACGTTGGACGAAACGTATGAAAGAACCCTACTAGGGATCGAGAAGGAGAAACGAGAGTTCGCCCACCGATTGTTCCAGTGCCTCACGGTTGCCGTACGCCCACTTCGCGTCGACGAGCTCGCGGAAGTTCTTGCTATCCGGTTCGAATCCGGACAACTTCCCCGATACCACGAGGATTGGCGATCAGAGGATGGGCAAGAGGCTGTATTATCTGCGTGTTCGAGCCTGATCATGGTTGTCGACGTCGACGGGTCGCCAGTGGTCCAGTTCTCGCATTTCTCTGTCAAGGAATTCTTGACATCAGACCGGCTATCCAATTCGAAATCGGACCTTTCCTGCTACCATATTCTCCCGCAGTCTGCACATACAATTCTCGCGCAGGCATCCCTCAGCGTCCTCCTTCATCTTGGAGATCGCGTCTACAAGGACAATATCCAATACTTTCCATTCGCAGAATACGCCGCGCAACACTGGGTCGATCATGGTCGATTCGGAAATGTGTCGTCGAACCTCCAAGAGGCCATGGGACGGCTGTTCGATCTGGACGAGCCATCATTTGCAACATGGATTTGGATATATGATATCGACTATCCTTTCCGACAACACATGTTCGAGGCCTACCCAGCACGCCCATGGGCTGTCCCATTATATTATGCCACACTTTGTGGTTTCCCTGGCCTTGTCAAATGTCTTATCGACACCCATCCAAGTCACGTGAATGCCTCTGGGGGTTTCCACGGCGTGGCAGTGAATGCTGCGCTTGCCATGGGAAATACGGAGATTGCGCTGCTACTCCTTAAGCACGGTGCGAACGTGAATATCATGGACAAGTTCTGGAGGACTCCATTGTATCGAGCATCAGAAAGTGGTCGTTGTGATGACGCAGAGTTATTGCTTGAACATCACGCATATATCGACCAACGGGGCGCCATGGGCGATACCCCACTACTTGTGGCAGCACGGGAAGGATACCTTGATGTGACGCGGGTACTGCTGCGTCACGGCGCAACTGTGGATTCTCGTAATATCGAAGGCTGGACACCGTTAACGCCAGCATCCCGATATGGGCATATTGATATCGTGCGGTTGTTGATCCAGAGTGGGGCAGCTGTCGACTCACGTGACAATGATGGCTGGTCGCCATTAATGCGCGCGGCGGAACGTGGACACCCAGCAATCGTGGAGCTGCTGATCCAGAGCGGGGCAGCTGTCGATTCACGTGAAAATAAAGGCTTTACGCCATTAACGAGGGCGGCGGCACGTGGACACCTAGCATGCGTGGAATTGTTGATCCAGAGCAGGGCAGCTGTAGACTCCCGTACCAACATTGGCCGGTCGGCATTAATGATCGCTGCGAACAATGGACATCTGGCAGTCGTCAAGTTGCTAATTCAGTGCGGGGCAAATGTTGATCCCAGTGATGACATTGGCCAGTCAGCACTAATGAGCGCTGCAGGAGGTGGACATTTGGCAGTCATGGAGTTACTGATCCAGAGCGGCGCTTTGGTGGACTTCCGTGATAACGAAGGTTGGACTGCGTTGACGTATGCATCAAATCACGGACATTCGGATGTCGTGCGCCTGTTGATCCAAAGCGGCGCTGCGATTGACTCCCGACATGACGACGGCTGGACCCCATTGATGGAAGCGTCACACTTTGGATATCTGGATGTCTTGCGGCTCTTGCTCGAGAGTGGCGCAGCTGTGGATCTCCGTAACCACAAAAGCGAGACTCCATTGATGCAAGCGTCGGCATCTGGACAGCTCCATGCTGCGCAGGAGCTGCTTGACCACGGTGTAGCCGTAAATGCACAGAACATCGGACTCTCGACTGCTCTGCATCTCGCATCAGCCAATGGGCATCTCGGCATTGTTGAGTTGCTCATCGCACACCACGCGGACGTTGAAAAACGGGATACGAACCAGCAAACACCTTTGAACCGGGCGACGGTATATGGGCACCATGAGATTGCGAGTTTGCTTCTCAAGAACGGGTCGAGCCCCAACTCGCAAGACAGCAATGATTCGACTCCGTTGCATCTCGCAGCGAGCAACAGAAATCTTGACATGGTGAAATTGTTGCTCCAGTCGGGCGCGGATGTCACCATTCGAAACCGCAGCCGACAAACCGCCCTAGACCTGGCGTCTGCCAGTAGGAATCATGAGGTCACGAAGTGCTTAGCCGAATACATGGGTGTCATGGATACGGGGGACGCCATGGATGTGGTTCTTCCAGACCAAGATCGACAGAACATGCATCTCAACGCCGCGTCATCGTCGCTCGGAGAGAAGAAACGTTCAAATCCTCTTGGTAGTGACAAGGTTTCTTTGCATAGCAGTTCCGCACTGGCGGAGGGGAATCTTGATGTTTTACAGTCGCTTCTTGACCACGGTGCGGATGTCAATGAACGGACTGCGATTCATCAGGCACCATTGCTTGTGGTATCTCGGGCGGGAAATCTGGAGGTCGCTGAATTATTGATCAAATATGGCGCGGACGTGAATTGCCGAGACGAGTATGGCCAGACCCCGTTGCTTGCTGCATCAAGAGATGGATCTCGCGGCACCACCAAGCTATTGCTTGATCACGGCGCCGATGTGAATGCAAAGCAGCAGGACCTACGGACACCATTGCACTTTGCAGCATGGGGCGGCCACCTCGAGATTGCAAGGCTATTGGTCGAACGAGGTGCAGATATCCATAATCGAGACCTCGATGGCCGCACTCCATCTGGACTAGCATCAAGAGCAGGGGCGCATGAAATTGTACGACTATTATCGGGCGGTGATAGAGGGTGAAAGCGGAAACTGTATGCAATCTCTTGGCTTCCCTCGGTCTCTCCCCCACGCCATTAATGTCTGTCTTCCCACGTGACAAGTGACTCGGAGACAGATCCATCCAACAGGGCAGAAACGAAACGATTCAAGCGAATAAATCTGTCGCTGTGCCAGCACTGGACGTGCGGAGGTCAAGAAGTGGTGGTATTGGGCCATGGTGGAAAGTAGGGTAAGCAATGCGATTGTTCAGTGGCACGATATTATGGAAGTGATGTACGTACTTTGGTCCCGAGTGAATTAGAATGTCCGTTTGAATGTCTAGGGTTGTGAATACATGTATTTGGGCTCGATGGCAGATCAGAACAGGGTGTTGATTGAACCAGGTTAGCTCGGTAATGCATCGCTTCATGCCTCGTCCTCGTCATTTTTTTTCCGAACCTTCGGGGAACTACGCACATTTTGGACATGTACTGTAATCATTGATCGATATTGATCCATGAATCAACGAATAACAACCACGTGAAGTAAGGGAGAGGTCATGTGTGGTGTGGGCCAGAGCCGTGGCTCTACGGCCCGGCTCTGTCACGGCCCGGCTCTGTCAACATCGTGCTGCACCTCAACGCGTCTGCTGCGCGTTTCCTCATCGACTTCCCTAGGTTTTTCACGGCGTCCCTGCTCATATCTGCAGAACTTTAAATCAGTTCATCTTGACCAACTGAGCTGGTGGAGGGTCCTTGGAGTACAAAACGTATACGGGTTAAGAGTTTAGTCAATAAGAAGCATCTGGGGCTGTCTGCCGTTGAGCGCGCAAGTGATGGAGAAGTGATTCCTGCGCCGGAGGGAGAACATGACCGAGCTTGTAAGTTTTTTCGAAGTATTAGAATGTATCGCAGTCGCAGGGGCTCGCCGCCTATGTGACCCACCAGTGGCATTCGCTCGAGGAGTAGTAGCGCAACCTTGGCGTTTCCTTGAAAAGTGTATCATTCACCAGTGCGTCATCGTACCCCTCTAGCATTGGTACATCCACTTCATGAATATCAATGAGATATCTATCAAGTCCACGGAAACCGCACAGCATACTATGAAATAATGACTACCTCCGATCTGGTCATGTTGGGTGAACCCCGAACATACACAATCCCACGGCGTCTGGTACGCATTATCAAAGTCTCCGTGGTCGACCCAGTGCTGTGCGGCGTACCGAGCAAATGAAAGGTTTTCGGTACAATCTCTGTTAACGCCATCGTCAATCTCAAAGAGGACGCCGAAGAATGCCCGGGCGAGAATGGTACACCGGGACTGAGAAATGTGAAAAAATGAACCACTGGTAGTCCATCGATGTTGACCACCACGACCAGATAGAATAGGAACGGGCGCCTGCACCGCGGCGCGATGAGAAGGCGTGAAGCCTCAAGATCCAGCAATATCAACAGACGGCGCCTTGATTTCCGCTTTGGAATGCTGTGAAGCGTGAGTTCCCGGGGATTCATATTGCGGGAGCCTCTTGTATGTGTTGGGGACATGGGGGGGTAGATGAAGAACACGGGAACGACATGGGACGAGAAACGCAGGAAGACCCTTTGGACATAGATGTCGACGAGTCGCCTTGAGGAACAGAAATGGTATACAGAGTAAAACTGAGACGATTCTGAACGGGCGAAATCAGCATCAGAGGGCGGGATGTTTGGAGCCTTTATGGGACACGTAGAGGCTGCTACCGAGAACGACAGTCAATAATGGACCCATTGGAGAGCCAAAAGGGGGGGCACGATAGATGGAGGGGATCTGTAGGTCGCAGTCCGACAATATTAAGCGATAGAATCAGAATTAGTCGTCCAGGACCGTAGAGATAAAAGGGAAGTAAATTTTGGCCCGGTGAGTACACCTAGCTCGAATATGGAGTTCAAGCTTTCGAGCTTCAGAAACACTTGTTCGCTAATCCAAAAACTCGAAGATTCCAGGACCTGACAACAGAGATTCCGCGGGCATGCCTCAAACGCCATCGAGCAGGGGAATCTCCTTCTCCTTCAACTTCCCCAAGTCGTCATCAAATGATTCGTCCCCGAGCGTTGATGTTACATTGCAGGTCACCCCCGAGGCACCGCCCACGACATGATCAGAGGTATCAGCCTGTCGATTCGCCCATCGTCACCGGGTCCAGGAAGGCTCTGATATTGTCCCGGTCAAGCTCAAAGCCTTTTGACATGACAGAGAGGGGTAGGATCGGGTTGCGATCTCTCGACGGATCTAATCTGCTTCTAACTGGAAGTATTTGAGGTACTGATTGCTGAGCTGTGGACCGGTTAAAGGTCACAAGGGTACCTATCACGATGTAGATGTCTTTAATGTGAATGTGATGATTCAACACCATCCGTTTACACTCAACACCGACTGGACGTTGTACCCCCCGACGCAACTCTGCCTCCCTGCTCGATTAAAAGGCAACCAGCAGTAATTTACATACGCAACGAAAGAACTCACAGGTACTTGAACATGGGCTGTACGCCAACGAACAAACAGGAGCATGGGGCAACGAGAAAGCGAATACCTGCATGGGGTACGTCATGATTACCAAAGCGCGCGACGCCGTTTCCAGGCGAAATATTACCATCCCAGCTGCTGACTAGTTCCTGCGCAAAGTCCTGCGTGCCGTCCACACGAAGGACAAACCGATCAGGTTCGCGCCCATCATCAGCACGATGTTACAGACACTGCCAGCCTCACACACGTGACGATACCACCACCTGCCCCAAACTGTAACGGAAACAAACAAAAGAAAAAGAGGCAGCGTAAGAAGGAACAATTTATCCCATCCTCGCGGCGCGCGAAGAATCGAGATGGAGGAGGTCGCACGGACCGCTGCAGGGAGGCAGTACCTGCCTTGCCAAGACTTCGGGTAGAATGCATAGCGCCGCGAGCCAGCCCCATGCCAGGAGCCTCGCGCTGAGGTCATGCCAGAGCGCGACAAACGTGAAAATCAGCACACTCGTCGCCACCAGCCTATAGGTACCACCAAGCGGGATGTAAAAAGGTAGCGCACGATCCAGGGGTTGTAAGGCCGGTGCCAAGAGGGCTAGAAGCCGAGTGGTGAGTAATTGTCCGCCATGCAGCGTGCCAAGTTCTCGGGCGGATCCAGAAGAGGGTATCGCATGATATGAGTGAGAACGGTGCCAGGGAGAAGCTGCCCCAGTAGCAGTATCGCCTGGGGAAAGAAGCACTGATTGAGTTCCCCGGAGGGGACCATATGAACGAGTTCGCTAGGTGGTATCATACCTTTATTCTCAGCGGGAGTGTGAGGCAACAATCGACCGTGCCCCGATGATGCCTCGGAATCACCACCGCTCCAAGGATCCCGGTCCGACTGGGTGACGTCTTCAATCCTGCTGTTGCGTGAGTGGTAGAAACGAGGACGTTAGTGAGGGAAACGGTGATGAGGGATGCCGTATTACAAGATGGCTGGTCTCTTGAATTTGCGTTGGCGTCGTGAGGGAGAGTTGCTGATAACAACACAGGAGGAGGCGGTGTGATCGAGGCTTGCTGTCTACCCAAGGGCGGTGCTCAAGCCGTAGACTGCCCGACTCGTCCTCGAGAATCACGGGTGGAAGGGAGATGTGATGCGTTGGAATCGTGCACTCCAGTGGCACTAGAGGAGTACACCCGTTCCACGGAGCTTCCAGGGTGAGAATTCGGGTACCGTGCGGTATCCAGAGCATGACTATTGGTAGGATTTGGCTCGGGCTTACGGCAATGGGCGGCACCTGCATAGGCAACAGAATGATCTCGATGGGTCACCGGTCACCCGTTCATCGGACACTGATGCGTCTCATCCAAAGTCGGTTCATCTGTTAGTCGCTTGGCTTCACGATCTATTCCCTCGATTCCTTGATTGCGGGAATTGAGCTTGTCCAAGCGGCGCGGCTCAGATGCTGGGCCATTGCTGGCTGAGGCTGGGAAGGATGCCCTACTGGGAAAACGGTCGGCACCGGTGGTGACCGTTGCTTGTGCGATACAGCTGAGGTTTGAATAGCGTGTCTCTTCGGCATGACCTTTTGCACTGCGTTCATCATGAGGGCACGGGAATTCGGGTGGTGCTGCCCCATATCGCACCGGTGTTTGCACCCGACTGGACGCCGTTGTCGTCAATGACGGTGCTGGAGGAGGAGACAGGGAAGGAGTCGTGGGGAGGTTCGGTCGGTCCAAAGGTGGTGGAGGATAATTGAAGGACTGGGCAGACGACTGAACGGAAGGAGGGCGATCGGCTTGCAGCGCGCGGGATCTATTCTCATTTCTGTCACGATGCGAGTCTGTCTGGGGAGGGGGAAACCGATCACCCTTCCTTGGCGCTTCCATTCTCGGCAGGCCAAAGGAAATATCGCCGCGAGTCTCCTGTGATATCCGCGTAGACGGTACGTTCTGAGATTGGGGAGGGATCGTCGCAGGACTCGGTCGCGTAGTCGATGAAATGGGGCTAGAACTCGCTCCTACAGCCTCGTGCCGACCGACTCGGCTTGGAGCTTCTTTCGAAGTCGATATATCGGATGGGTTGGTGGGCTGTACAGCCACACTTTGAGAGTTGCCGGCGCCAACAGGAGGCTGCAGCGAAGGGTTGGCGGTGAGGGTCACCTGTGCACGCGCTACTAGCCAACGTGGTGCGTACCTGGCTGCCTCGAGGCCGTATGCCGAGCTCAACCTCGGGCCCACCAAAATCTTTGCGATTCGCTGTCGTTTGATGACTACTTGAGGCTGGTATTGGAGCGGTGGGTGTTCGATGGTCCTCGAAATGAGGGTCCCTGGTCCGCAACGGTTGGCTCGAAGCTCCCGCAGGGGCACTTCCTGCGGCGTCGATCGGCGGGTCATCGAAAGGTGCCTTCCTATCGATTGTTGCATAAGATGGCCGCTCTTGCGATGTCGTCTCAGGATGAGATTCCGGATCCATCGATCTGCTGTTGTTCCTGGATGGTGGATATGGAGGAGCATTTCCTGGCCGCGCGACAGATTGTTTAGCGTGCATGGAGAAAGATATCCGGAGTTGGGGTGAATGAATGGACTTGCTGTGATATGAGGGTGAGAAGGATGATATAGCCCTGCTATGAAGGATAAGGCACTATTCCCGAGGCCTGCCGCGTGTCCGTATATCCTGGACAGCCGTGCACAGTGAGGCTATTCCGTTCTCCCCAAAAAGGGCTAATTTGAAACAATAGGAATACTAATCCTGCGCCTTGCGCCTGCAACGCGCGCCTGTCGGGGAGGTAGCAGCGTCGGCAAGGTCTATAGCACGCTTTACCCGATGTAAGGAGGGTCGCGAAACGCGTCTAGTGTACCCATTGTACCCATTCCTACTTGACAAAGTAGGTCGTTCTAGAGACATGGGGATCATGCCCTGAGCAGTGGTACCTGGTACCGTACCCTTCACACTCACACCGCCACACCGCACAAAATGCCTCGTGACCGGTTTATCTTCTCACGGTTCTCGGACGTCGCCCTCGCCGGAGGCAAATCCGCATCGCTACTCCCTCTCACCGGATCTCACCTCTCCCATCGGTCCAACCATGGAGCCATCATCCCCTTCTCCCATGGCTTCAACGTCGACCTTTTTATCTACTTTTCGAGTCGTCTTCGATGCGGCCTTGTCTGACTATACCGAACAAACTGGAATAGACCTTGCCGCATGTCCCTTCGCTCAAGCCCTTCAGGACTGCCACTCGGCCAGTGCCATCCTCGATCTTCTTCAAGAAAAAGCAAAGCAGTTTCAAGCCTATCGTGAAGGAAATCGCAAATTGATCAACTCTCTTAAGCCAGTAGTACAAGTCCTTCACACTGTTTCTGCCATTCTTGCGCCGACCCTGGTCAGCCCCGAGTCATATCTCACTTTATCTGATCGTATTTACACGCTCCCAACCTCTAGTTGCCATTTCAACCTACAGGAGCTATCCTAGTAGGAGTCGATGTTCTCCTCACAGTACGCATCTCCCTTACCTTCAGCTGCGCCCGCCCTCGTAGCATCTCAGTATTTCTTCAGACCGCTATCGGAGTCAATGCAAGTTACGATGCGCTCGCTGACCTCTTTGAATGCATTGGAAGCTTCCTCAACCGTCTTCGTATTTATAACGAGATCACTTTCTCCCCTTCAATGTCCGAGATCGCCATCAAGATAATGGTTCAAGTGCTTTCTGTTCTTTCCCTTGCGACGAAGCAAATCAAGCAGGGGCGTTTAAGTGAGCCGCTCGTCCCCTTCATATCTCTTATTACCAAACTTGCCTCAGAGAAATTTGCGAAAAAGTTGCTGGGAGAAAGCGAGATTGAGGCTGTGCTGCAGAGGCTCGACCGCCTCACCCTTGATGAGGCTCGAATGACCGGAACGGAGACGCTTCAAGTCGTTCATGGTCTTTTAAGTAATATGAAACTGGTCATGGACGGTAAGCAATCCTTGGCTCATTCTCGATATTTCACTGGACTGGTTCGAGTAGATGGCAAGACATCAATGGACGACATACGGCATGCTCTCGGTATGTTCCAGCCCACGGTCTGTGTTTGTCTGTCTGACTGCGGATTGCTAGTTGCGATGCAAGAGATGACAAGCGAGATAAACAAGATGAACCGTTAGTCTTTCACTCGTACCACTAGCCATCGTCAACGCTGAGTCCGCCGGGCAGGTGATCAATTACAAAGGGATATTCGAAGTTGGCTTTCCCCTCCAGATCCATCTAAGAACCACAACCTCGCTCGTGGCGCGCATCGTTGTGGGACCGCTGAATGGTTCACCCAAGGTAGCACTTTCCAGGAATGGATGACAACAGGTTCCTTCTTGTGGATTCATGGGAAACGTACGCCCTTTTCTATCTCTAGCCATTATTCTTGCTTATGACCATCGACCATTGCCCTTTCAGCGGGCGCTGGAAAAAGCGTCCTCTGGTGAGTATCACCTCCCGGCACTCTTCCCACCATGTTCATATCGCCAACCAGCTCGAGTATCATTCAAGAAATCAAGTTGCAATGCGATCGCGGGTTAGCCCTGATGGGTTACTATTATTTTGACTTCAAAGACATTGCAAAGCAAGGCATCCACGGCCTCCTCACTTCGCTCCTTGCCCAGCTCTGCGCCAAATCAGATCCTTGCTATCAAATTCTTTCTCGCCTATATTCGGAGAATGATGCCGGATCCAAGGAACCTGACAACGATGCACTTTCTGAATGCCTGAAGGAAATTCTCAGAATCCCAGAGCCGCCGACAATGTACATCATTATGGACGCGCTGGATGAGTGCCCCAACACCTCGGGGTTTCCAACAGCACGCGAAGAGGTCCTGCAGCTGCTGGAGGAGCTTGCTGGCATTCGGCTTTCAAACCTACGTATTTGTGTTACAAGTCGCCCAGAGGTCGACATCCGAAGCGTTCTAGAGCCTTTCGCGTCTCTCCAGGTGTCCCTTCACGACGAATTCGGACAAAAACAAGATATTCTGGATTATATTAGCAATATCGTTCACTCAGATCGAAGGATGCGAAAATGGAGGCCAGAGGACATGCAATTGGTTGTCGATACCCTTTCCGCAAGGGCAGACGGAATGTGGGTTATCATCACTACGAGGTCTTGGCAAGCTTGCTTACTCAACATTCAGGTTTCGATGGGTGTATTGTCAGCTGGAGACTCTGCGTCGTTGTTTCCCACCAGTGATTCAACGTGCTCTGGAAGAATTGCCCGAAACGTTGGACGAGACTTATGAAAGAACCTTACTAGGGATCGAGAAGGAGAAACGAGAATTTGCCCACCGATTGTTCCAGTGCCTCACAGTTGCCGTACGCCCACTTCGCGTCGACGAGCTCGCGGAAGTTCTTGCTATCCGGTTCGAATCCGGACAACTTCCCCGATACCACGAGGATTGGCGAGCAGAGGATGGGCAAGAGGCTGTACTATCTGCGTGTTCGAGCCTGATCACGGTTGTCAACGTCGACGGGTCGCCAGTGGTTCAGTTCTCGCATTTCTCTGTCAAGGAATTCTTGACATCAGACCGGCTATCCAATTCGAAATCGGACCTTTCCTGCTACCATATTCTCCCGCAGTCTGCACATACAATTCTCGCGCAGGCTTCCCTCAGCGTCCTGCTTCATCTTGGAGATCGCGTCGACAAGGATAACATCCGACACTTTCCATTCGCACAATACGCCGCACAACACTGGGTCGATCATGGTCGATTCGAGAATGTGTCGTCGAACCTCCAAGAGGCCATGGAACGGCTGTTCGATCTGGACGAGCCGTCATTTGCAACATGGATTTGGATATATGATATCGATTATCCTTTCCGACAACATATGTTCGAGGCCCACCCGACAAGACCAGGGGCTGTCCCATTATATTATGCCACACTTTGTGGTTTCCCTGGCCTCGTCAAATGTCTTATCGGCACCCATCCACGTCACGTGAATGCCTCTGGGGGCTTCCACGGTGTGGCAGTGAATGCTGCGCTTGCCCTGGGAAATACGGAGATTACGCTGCTACTCCTTAAGCACGATGCGGACGTGAATATCATGGACAAGTTCTTCAGGACTCCATTGTATCGAGCATCAGAAAGCGGTCGCTGTGATGACGCAGAGTTATTGCTTGAACATGACGCAGATGTCGACCTGCGGGACAACACGGGCGATACCCCATTACTTGTGGCCGCACGCGAAGGATACCTCGATGTGACGCGGGTACTACTGCGTCACGGCGCAACTGTGGACTCTCGTAATAACGAAGGCCAGACACCGTTAACGTCAGCATCCCAATATGGGCATCTCGATACTGTGCAGTTGTTGATCTAAAACGGGGCAGCTGTCGACTCCCGTACCAACATTGGCCGGTCAGTATTAATGATCGCCGCGAACAAAGGAAACCTGGCAGTCGTGGAGTTGCTAATTCAGAGCGGGGCAATTCTTGATTTCCAGTGATAGCGCTGGCGAGTCAGCACTGATGGGCGCTGCAGGACCTGGACATCATCCAGCAGTCGTGGAGTTACTGATCCAGAGCGGCGCTTCGGTAGACCGCCGTGATAACGAAGGTTGGACTGCGTTGACGTATGCATCTCATCACGGACATTCGGATGTCGTGCGCCTGTTGATCCAAAGCGGCGCTGCGATTGACTCCCGACATGACCACGGCTGGACTCCATTGATGGAAGCGTCGCACTGGGGATATCTGGATGTCTTGCGGCTCTGCTCGAGAGTGGCGCAGCTGTGGATCTCCGTAACCACAAAGGCGAGACTCCATTGATGCAAGCGTCAAGATCTGGACATCTCCATATTGCGCAGGAGCTGCTTGACCACGGTGTAGCCGTAAATGCACAGAACATCGGACTCTCGACTCTGCATCTCGCATCAGCCAATGGGCATCTCGGCATTGTTGAGTTGCTCATCGCACGCCACGCGGACGTTGAAAAACGGGATACGAACCAGCAAACACCTTTGAACCGGGCGACGGTATATGGGCACCATGAGGATTGCGAGTTTGCTTCTCAAGAACGGGTCGAGCCCCAACTCGCA